>AWWV01009511.1:0-148810 GCA_001974805.1 Corchorus capsularis | reverse complement strand
TGAAAAAAAATATATATATATATATTTGAAAAATATTTAATGAGGTATCAATTAGAATGTTTAGATTAATATCAAAAAAATTAAACCTTTTTAAAACAACTAACTAATTTTTTTAGGAAAGTAATGATACTTGATTTATAATTAACTAATTATCTATATCTATACTATATATAAAAGTTCGAGTTTTGTAAAACTTTTAAATCGACCATTACATACCTATTTTTTTGAATATATTTCTTAAATACCCTTACTTAAACTATTGTAGTTTTATTCTCCTAAAAACTCTATTTTTATTCAATTATTAAATCTAATATCTTTTTAATATCTTTATTTTTACCATTTTACTATTTTTCAATAAAAATTGGATATATTAAAATTTTTAATATACAATTTTATTCTACTAAAAACTCTATTTTTATTTAATTAAATTCAATATTATATAATTATTTTATTTTTACCATTTTAATTTAAAAGGTTGTTGTGATTGACATGTTCTATTTGATAATTTAATGTATTATTATGATTAAAATTTATTATTTCCCTAACGTGCTAATATTTTATTTTAATCGCTCGGATTGATCTGATTTGGGTTGATTCAGGTTCGGGTCATTAAGGATTTGAGGTCGGGTCATTTCAGTTTTGGATTGAGTGGATTTTTTGGTCGAATCGAGTTGGATAAGGTTTGTTTCAGGCGATCGAGTCGGATACCCATACTCGAGTAAAATTTTGCCAGCTATAATAGTAGGTTTCTTTAATATCAAATTAGCAGTATACTTAAGATTTTAAATTTAATTTAATTTAAACATATTAGGTCACGTGCAAGGCACGTGAAAGTAATGACTAATATTAGTAAAAAATGTAAGTATTGAAAAGAGTTATTATTTGATATACCGTCAATGTAATTTTTTAACTTCACAAGCAGGTTTAGAGGTTGACAAGTATCCCGTTTCATAATTAATTAGATTTTTAATATTTCAATCTAATCCTTAAGGGGACACATGTCACCCTTCTAGACTCGCACGTACAGTCTGCTAAACTCTATTGACGTTGTATTGAATAATTTTCCTTATATATAAACTAATATTATATAATTCCATTGCTAAGTTTGAGCCACAGTGGTTTTATTTGTACCAAATTAACTACTACTAAGCAACTTCACAATACTACTTAAATCAAGGTATAAAACTATAGTTATTTTATTGTTTACTATATGGTAAATTAAAAGTAAACTATGCAATCTACGATTTCTTTTAAGAAAAATGAATAAAACTATACTGTGCATATATTAATGAATAATGATAATCCATAAAAGCTAATGAAACATAGGTGATTTATATGAAAACTACATATAACAATCATCATTACAAAAATGGAATTTATAATCTCAATGTCTTCAATATTGTTTTTTTTTTGTTAAAATCTTCAATATTGTTTTCAAACCATGGTTTTTTTTTTGGTACAAAAGACGCCGACAAAGTCAGCTAAGTTCTACGGATAGCAATACCATCTGTATCCTGTTCTAGCAAATCAAGCAACCCCTGAGGTGGATCAACCAGCATCTCCGTACCATAAGGAATGTCTTGTCCAAAGTTTGCCAAAAAATCCGCACAACGGTTCCCTTCTCTATAAACATGAGTAATCTTCCTAATCCAGTCACCTTTCACTAGTTCTAATGCTTCTTGAACCAATACCGAATGTAAATGAGTAGGATTAATACCCTGATTGAGGAAATTCACCACCACACTCGAATCCAGCTGAACAACCACATTTGACAAATCGAGAGACTTAGCTAAACGCAATCCCTCTCTAATACCCCAAAGTTCTGCAGAGAGACTATCGGTGATACCAATATTCATGGCAAACGCTCTAATCCAGGCTCCATTTGCGTCACGAATCAAACCTCTAGCAGAAGCAAAACCTGTATCCTGCTTAACTGCACCATCAATATTGAGCACATAACTACCCATAGGAGGCTTTAACCATTTCACCCACTGCACTACTTTGGGAACCTGATTAGCATGTTTCGCATAGGCCTTGTCAATCTCCATGCTTTCCCTGTAAGCACGCTGCCAAACACTCCCTGCAGGAACAACGGTACTTCGAAACACCAAATTATTCCGCCTCTTCCATATATTCCACAAAGTTGAAACAAAAATAATGGCCTAAGAAACACCACTCAAATGCTTCTCCTTTGTAGTACAATTTCCTTTGATCCAATCCGTAAAGTTTGCAGAATAAAACCCCGTTAGAGGACCTCCAAGAGCGAACCCGCAGTTCCAAACATCTTGAGCAAAGGTACAGTCACTGAACAAATGTAAAGAAGACTCCACATCCATCAAACAATTTGGGCAAAGCACACTGACACCAGGTTGCCGACCAGCCCTATTTACATTAGTATTCAACTTGTTCTGATAAAGAAGCCATAAGAAAAACCTCATGCGTTCCGTACCTCTAATACGCTATAACCATTGGACATCTGGGAGTTGTTGAGCTCGAATGTGCTATTCTTGGACGAGGTTGAAAGCAGACCTTGCAGAGAAAATCCCCGAGCTCTCCCCACTCCAAACAAGACGATCCTCCCTATCCTCAACTAAAGGAATCAGAATAGCTAAAATCTGTTGAATACAGGCTGGAGGAAGTACATGCTGAATCATAGTAACATCCCAATTATGATCAAAAGAGATGAGTTTATCCACGGTCCAATTCATCATATTTTCAATATCCCCAATAACAGACACCTCCAACGGGCCATCACCAACCTACCAATCCTTCCATATATTGACTTTGGAACCATTTCCTATAAGCCATCGTCTCCCTTTCAACAGCAAAGGCCGGCATTTTAGTACCCCACACCAAGTTGAGGAGCCAATTTGTCGAGTGACCTCATGGAGAGGAGTATTAGACAAATATTTACGCTTAAGCACAGTACATGCCATGGAATCTTTATTCATGTCAAGAGCCCAACATGTTTTAGCAAGTAATGCTAAATTTGCTTCCCTTGCTTGACGTATGCCCAAACCACCAAAGCGTCGAGGCAAGCAAATTTTCTCCCAGTGTACAAGATGATTAAAAGCATAAGTCTCCGAACCACCCCAAAGAAAGTTTCTAGCCAATCGATCTAGCTGAGTACAAATCGAGGCTGGCAAGAGTGTTGTTTGCATAGTATAGACTAGAACTGCAGAAAGAACCGATTGGACAAGGGTTCGTCGACCAGCTCTAGACAAAACATTCTTTTTCCAATTACATAACCTGCTTCTCACTTTGTCAACAAGCCGTGCATACAGCTTCTTCGATGCTCACTTATGAACAATCGGAACTCCCAAATAGACACCGAGATCATCCGTCAATTGTATCCCACAAGCTGAGCTCAAGACATTCATGGTTTGCCGAGGCACATTCGGAGAAATAAACAATTTCGACTTAGCCAAATTCATAGTCAACCCCGAGGCATGTGCAAAGTTTGTCAAAACCTCCATTATCATATCAAGCTGAGCTTGAGATGACTGAGCAAACAACATAAGATCATCAGCGAAAAAAAGATGAGAAATAGCAGGGCCATTACGAGATACCTTGATAGGTTTCCATAGCTTCCGATGGACACGTGCCTGTATCATATGGGATAATTTTTCCATGCAAAGAATGAACAAATATGGAGACAAAGGATCACCTTGGCGAAGTCCACGCTCCGCTGTAAAGTATGCTTGTGCCTCATCATTCCATATGACAGAAAGTTGATTAGAAGATACACAGAACATGATTAAATTAATCAATTGTGTGGGAAAATTAAAGTCAACCAAAACTTCCCGCAAAAAAAGTCCAACTGACACTATCATAAGTTTTGTGCAGGTCAATTTTCAGGATCATACCACCCAGTCTACCTCTTCTTTTCATCAAAGTGTGCACAACCTCCTGAGTGATAATAATATTATCTCCTGTACCCCTTCCTAGGAGAAAACTACTCTGAAAAGGACCCACCAGATTGTTCAATAAAGGCCGAATTCGATGCACTAAAGCTTTAAAGAGGATTTTGTACACCGAATTTAGCAAAGTTATAGGCCGAAAATCAGCCATAGTTGTCGGCACTTCTGTCTTAGGTATCAATGTAATATGAGCTTTGGCAATATCGGCTGGAAATGATCCTTCTGACAAAGCCTGATTCATAAATAGAAGAACTTTCTCCTTAATAACATCCCAAGCTCGCTGTAAAAACAACGGTTGAACACCATCAGGACCTGGTGCTTTCAAACCCTGCATAGAAAACAGTGCAGATTTAGCCTCTTCCATGCTAAACGGAGCTAACAAGGAATCCTTCTCCGGGAGATTTAAAAGAGGTTGCCAACGATACAGCACATCAGTTAAGGGCTGCACAGGTTTATTAGCAAAAAGCTCTCTATAGAAGGCTACCGCATTCTGCTTTAAAAGCGCAACATCTTCCACCCATTCCCCATCAACTTTAAGCCTCATTACTTTGTCCCGGTTATGCCGTACCAAGGTAGAGAGGTGATAAAATCTGGTGTTGCGATCCCCATCTCGAATCCATTGAACTCGAGCCTTTTGGTACCAAAGCAATTCTTCTTGATATAACGTGGTTTGGTACTCCGTCAACAGCTCCTTTTCTAGATTTTGCAAAAAGGATGAAGTACTATAGGCTGCTGACTTCTGAATACCCATTAACCTTGCCATCAAAACCCGTTTGCGGTTAAATATATTCCTAAAAACGTCCATATTCCAAGTCTGTAAATCCTAACAATAGAGAAGGAATCCAATAAATCCCTACCTTTGTTCCAAGCACTACGAAAAACCAAGTCAAAATCATTATGTATAATCCATGCAGCCTGGAAACGGAAAGGCCTCCCTATACTGGGGGGTGGGGGAATTCTCTCCGTATCAAGCAAAATAGGATGATGATCCGAATAGATACATGGAAGGTTAACAACTTTGCCTTCAGCAAAGAGTTCAAGAGCCGAAGCATTTGCAAGAACTCTATCTAACCGGTCTCGAAGGATTACCCGGCCATGAAGAGTTTTCCTCCAAGTAAAATTACACCCGTATGCTCCAAAATCTGACAAGCCACAGTCAAACCATGGTTAAATGCTTTATACATGTTGTTTAGGCTTAACTCAAGAATTATTTGTACTTTTGGTAAGAGTGGTGACATAGTCTTAATTCAAATGGTAACGATTTAGAAAGGATTGAATCAAACTTAAGTACTAGTCCATTTGTATCTCAAAAAAAAAAGTACTAGTCCATTTGTATAATTAGAAACATAGTAAGGAAAATGAGCGGAAGGAAACATAAAGAAAATTGAAAGCTACTCTGAAATTAATAGGAAAAACATATTAAAGGACAATGAGGTGGAAAGTGTGAGTTTGTGAGTAAGATATAGTGATTAAGTTTAGCTGATTTTTGAAGATTTTTCATTGGGTATATATAGATATGCACTTATTAAGTGATTCATCACAAGACTTTATCATTATGATAAAAAGGAGAGATGGATGGAGAGAAAAAGGGAGAAAGAAACAATAATATATGGTTTATATATAAGATACCTTTAGTGGAGTTTAGTAGACTGCATAAGCGGGTCTTGAAGGGTGACATGTGTTCCCTAGGGACTAGATTGAAATTCAGAGAATGGACATGTATCAACCCCACAACTCGTTTGTGGAGTCCAAAATTTACACCGTCGATGTATCAAATAATTACCCATAATATATTTCGAAACATTTAGAAGCATTTTGATTTAATGAATTATGTGAAACTATTATAATCAGAAGTAATAAAATCTATGAATATTTATCATGTTATACTAATTATGATTTTATCAATAATCATATATAAGTATTAAAAGTTTGGATGTGTAATGATTAGGGTGTAAATAATACATCTATATTCACAAATTCACTCAATTTCGGTTTAAGAAAAATTAGATTGTGACTCTTTCACAATTGAGTCAAACTTGAGTGGTCTAACAAGCCGAGTCCGAATATCTAAATACTCGATTCAAGTGCTTGTCGAGTAGTTATACTTATTTATTTTTGTAAACAAGGGTTCTGTCGCAACGTGCGGGCCCGGGGGCCGAACCTTGCCGCTAACGACTTGAGAAAAGGGAGTCGCCACTAATCATATTCTAGGTGTGATTAGTCACCTAATTGACCTAGCTAGCTTAATGTGGTCCAAGGCTTGGCGAGGGATCCACTAAACCTATAGGTCTGGTCTTGTTACCTGAATCTAAGTCCGGGAGTCGATTACGTTTGTGGAAGGGTTAGCACCCCCAATCGCCCGTCAAGCGACGGTACCTCTAATGTAATCAAGATCTAATATGGGTCTGAAATAAAATACTGCTTTTAACCTTTAATCCTTTGTTTCTTTCTTTCTTTTTATGTGTTTAAGGATAATTAAACCTTTTATTAGATGAAAGCAAATATTAAAATGAAATTTGAACTTGTGCACTCGAGGGAAACAAAAGCGAACTTGCCTTTCGTCCGGAAAGGGCATTTTAAGACAAAGCGAGTAAAACTAGCGTCTTCCATCCGGGAAGGGTGTTTTAGAAAAGCAAGTAAAAATTAGTGCCTTCCGTCGGGGAAGGGCACTTTGGGGAAAAGTGGGTAAAAATAAGCGTATTCCATCCGGGAAGGGCATTTTTGGAAAATAGCAAGTAAAATAAGTGCCTTCCGTCCGCGAAGGGCATTTTGGGAAAAACAGGTAATAATCAGTGCCTTTCGTCCGGGAAGGGCATCTTGGGAAATAGCAAGTAAAGATATATGGCTTCCGTCCGGGAAGGGTGTTTTGGGGAGATAGCAAGCAAAAATAAATGGCTTCCGTCTGGGAATGGCGCTTTGGGAAATAGCAAGCGAAAATAAATAGCTTCCGTCTGGGAAGGGCGCTTTGGGAAATAGTAAGTAAAGATGAATGGCTTCCGTCTGGGAAGGGCGCTTTAGGAAATAACAAGTAAAAATAAATGGCTTCCGTCTGGGAAGGGCGCTTTGGGAAATTGCAAGTAAAAGTGAATGACTTCCGTTTCTGGGAAGGGCGCTTTGGGAAATAACAAGTAAAGATGAATGGCTTCCGTCTGGGAAGGACGTTTTGGGAAATAGCTAGCAAAAATGAATGGCTTCCATCTGGGAAGGGCATTTTGGGAAATAGCAGGTAAAGATGAATGGCTTCCGTCTGGGAAGGGCGCTTTGGGAGATAGCAAGTAAAGATGAAAGCTGAAATGATTAAACTTTTGTTTCTGATTTTTTTTTTAATGTTCATTTATTTGGGATCAAATTCTTCTATTTTCTTTGTTTGAGTTTTAATTTCTCGCTTTTTATTTTATGTTTCATTACCTTAAAGTTCAATTAACGGACAAAAATGCGTGCAATGCATGATCTGATCTTTTTTTTAACTGATTGGTAAAGAGTCGTTCACTCGAATAATTTCAGGGGACCCTTCCCACGCATTATGGGGGTATCCGCGAAAGTATCTGATCTCGGAGCGGACCTTGGGAGGTCGCGCCCAAGCACAATTGCCCAAGGTACACCCGTCATAGTTAAAAACGGCTTTTACCAACCTTATTTATTTCCGTGGTGTGGATGACAATATAAATATATGCAAATGATTTCCTAAATTAATCTAAATCTAACATTTTTTCCTTTTTCCGAATCAATTTATTGAAATTAGGACTAATAGCCAAACTAATTATGAAACTAGACTTTAGACTAAACTAATGTAGACTTGTCTTAAGCCCTACAAAGCCCATAGGAACAAAAAGGTTAAAAAGCCTAAGTTTAGTGATTACCTAGCAAGGAAATGGGCCTCAGTGGGTTGGATGATGGCCATTTGGGTCGAATCGGGTTGGTTTAATCCGAATCGTACAGATCACTATAAAAGCCCCTTCTTTCCTCTTCTTTTCTCTTTCGAAACTAAGCAAACCCTAGCCGCCACCTCCATCGCAGAAACCATCGTGCTTCGCCGCACCAGGGTTTCGGGCCACCGCTAATCGGAGCTCAAACCATTGCCGTTGAAGTTTAAAAGTTGCAGATCTAGTCTACGCATCGTCCCAAAGCCATCCCTGACCTTTATTTGCTCCTCCAACAACCGGGAACGCCTCAACCAAACCCTTTGCCGAAGCAAAACCACAATGTTCCGAACTAAAGACTCCACCGTCCAGTCATCCACAACTTCCAGTATGTTATTCCCTTTCTTCTCGCCACCAAAACCCTTCAAACCGGTTTGGAATCAAAAGCCTCAATCATCAGAAACCCTAGATCCAACCTAAACGAAACCCCTCTCGGTAGATACAAGCTCAAGACTCTACTGGATTGTCAAACTCAACGGAAAATGAAGGCTTAATGGACACTGGACTTGGTTGGGACTACAAAGGTATTCTCTTTCTGTGTTGTCGAATACTCAAAACCTAGTCTGAAGAACCTTAATTTTTGGCAACCAAGAGATCGTGTCTCTGTTCCCTTTTTTTTTAGAGAGATGCTTGTGTTTAAGGAGTCCATGATAGGAGAAGCATTTTCGGTCTCTCTGTAAAGAAAATGAAAAAGTCTTTTCGTTCAGGGAATGATCCCTGAAAAGAGATCACCTAGAGAGGGTTTTCTATGTTTTTTTTTTGCAGCAAAGAGTGACTGAGTGAGGTCAGAAGATGAGTCCCCTGCATTTTTTGTTTTCTTTCCTTCTTGGCTGCTGACTCATTTGTTTCTACAGATCACGTGTGGAGTGATTGAGCTGGCATTGTTTGTTTTTGTCTGCTTGCAAAACCGACTCTGATTTCACGCGGTAAAACCTTTTCGCATTTTGTTTGTTTTGGCAAAGTTGAGGTGGTTCGATGGATTTGGAACAAGGTTTTATTGGTCAATAGCCCTGACAACTTACAAGGTAATTGCCATTCTCCTCCTTTTCATTGGATTACTGAGTTCGTTACTTGCTGCATTGCCTTGTAAAATGGGGCTGTTTTATTTTAGTTTCCTTGTTTACTATGCTCAAATGAGATAATGGAATGTTGGAATGGTATGTGTCTGCTAACTGCCTCTAGGAAGTGCTTCTAGAGTGAAAATGCTAATGTCAAATACTTGCTAACATGTGAGATGCCTAGGTGCTGCTAGGGATGTATGAATTGGAATAATGATTGAAATGCTGAATCGGATTTTTGATTGATGATGAATGTCGAATGCATATGAGAATGGTGCATGCTTGATGGCAATAATGAATAACAATATGCTTAATCTGTAATGCAGTGGCCTGAGATCTGTAATGGTGCATTGGTTCTTGAAGGCTTTGAAGAGGCAAGCTAGTGAGTTCAGCAGCATCTTTATTAAGCATTTTGCAAACACTACACGGCTCCATTTGATACTACCGAATGCACAACCGCACCGCAGCAGTATGGGGAATCCAAATTTGATGCAGGGGACAACTAGAAAAATGCATAAATAAACCACTGCTTCTTTTTGTAAATCTCTTTGTTCTTGTAAGCCCAAGAAATTAAGTATATAAAATGGGATGGGTTTATTTCGATGGAAACATAACCTTTCTCAATTCACCAAGGCCCAAAAGAATGCACTTATTTAGTAGAGGCCGAAAAGGTGAAATGGACTCCACTTTCAGATTTGGACAAAAATGAGAGATTAGAAATTAGCCCAATGCATATTAAAGGAAGAGATATGCTAAAAAATAGAAAAAATTTGGCCTAAATAAGCAAAACAAATCCATACAAATTATAAGTGACATAATCCCAATGTAACTTGATAAACATAGAAGAGAGATAACCTTATCACCTAGATGAATAGCAAAATGCAATGCAAAAGCCTTTAAAGTTGAAACTACAATATAATAAGGAGATACGTAAAAATGCTATGCAAAAATGAAATATGTCAAAGAGTAAATCCAACTAATCAATTGCATGCCTGGCAACGACTCAAACACCTATATGACTAATTGGCAAATGAAAATGAGCATGCTTAATAAGAAATGAACTAGAAAATACTTAATGTGATGAATATGAATGCTATTACATAGGAACATGCTTCTAGAAATGATCGTAGAAGTAAATTGGATGTGCCTAAAAAATGAAAATGAAAATGCTAATTGACAGTTAAACCCATTACTAAAAGGACTTGAGCTATATCACTAAATGAAGCAAATATGCAAAAATGCTAAAGGTGCACATCAAGATTGGTTTTTCAGATGCAACCTGGATGACTAAAATGAAATAACTAATCTAAATTAAAAGTGAACTTAAAATGACCAAAATGCCCCTGAATGTGAAAATGACCAAAATGCCCATATGCGACTTAAGAAATAAATGGAAGGATATAGGGCAAAAGTGGGTGTCTACAGGTTCTTAGATGTAGAGTGAGGCAACGTCACAAACAGATAAGGATCCACAAGAGGTAGCAGGGAGAAAGGCCGGAGCAGTTCCTTGATGATGAGTGCGCGGTGGCAGGTGGTGTTTGTGATGGTGGTTTACGTTGTTGGTAGTTTCTTTGGGTTAGAGAGCTTTTTAGAGAATAAAGTCTCTGTATGCTTTGAATAATGCTAGAATGATTCCCCTTTTCTCCGTTGTCTAAGGGTCTTATTTATACCCTTAATTTTAGTAAGTAACTCCCCCTACGTTCTTATTTTGAGAACGTGGGTTCATGGGTAACTGTTTATGGGTTTAAGTATTTTGTGAGTATTTATCGTGTATAATATATAGTAGATGAGCATGGTCTCACAAGGTGAGTATTGTACTGGGTGAGTGTGGGTGAGTATCTCACCAGGTGAGTATTGCACCAGGTGAGTATTTACCAGGTGATTATTTGTATTAGGTGAGTAGGGTAGGAACACGTCACTCTCATCAGAAAAAGGTCGAGAGTAGTACTCTCAACTTGCCTCCTAGCCCGAGCCTCCAAGCCAGCTCCCTTGTGCATCCCAAATGGATTAGACCGTAAACCCTACCACGTGCCCAAAGTCTAACCCTTATGTTATTGTTATTGTATATATTATTATATATATATGATGATTATACGATTAAAATCATATATTAAAAATACGCCAAAAATCATCATCTACATTTTGCCCCCTGCATGAGAGTTCTTGATGTAAGAAAGAAAGTCACATGTATTCATGGAAAGACTAACAATGCATTTTTGTATGCATACTTGAGTAATTCAGATCGAAAAAGACATTCTCCTTTTTTTTTACTTCTTGGAGAGCGCTCCGCGCAGGAGCTAGGTGAGCCTCCGCGTGAGAGCAAGAGAGTGCTCCGCGCAAAAGCTGGGTAAGCCTCCCCGTAAGAGTTGGGGAACACTGGGTTAGAGTAATATGCTTGGATTAGAGTGTTTCGTACAATCAAACACTCATATATAATAAATATTTATAAATTGATTTTTTTTAGTTAGTATTATTATTATTTATATACTTTTTATATTTTTTTATTTACACTGGAATATACGAAGAAGGGTGCGTGCCTCCCTTGGTTAAACACAAGGGGCATGACACTCTCCCCCTACGTTCATGGAATTAAATATCCGTCGATACCTCGATATATCCGTCGATATATCCGATATCTGTAACCCTCGATATAAATATCTATAAAAATTTCAATGTCACGGGATATCCGTCGATATATCCGTGTATCCGTCGATATTTATCGATATCTCGATAAATCTCGATATATCCGTATATATCCATATTAAATTAAATATATTTTTTTCGTTTTTACATTTAGGATTAAAAATATAAGCGACATTTCGATGAATTATTTCATTTTTTCAAAAATATTAGCAATTGAAGTCATTTATACAAAACTATGGTAATAGTGTAATACAAATAATTGTTTCGTTAGTGATTTGGTTTGAAATAGACCCGGGTTTCTCGATAATTGTTTCGTTTAAGTGTTGGTATTCGACACAACACTTCTATGTCATTTTTTTTTGCCCAAAGCTTTGTTCAAAGTAAAATAGTTGGTCCTCCACCTGGATTCGGTTTCCAACCTAAATTTAGAGGTTATTCAGCTCACAGAAGATGTGATGATGATGATGATGATGATGATGGGGGAAATGAAGGCAGAACTACAACAACAGATACTCAAGGTGGGGATGGACAAAGTGGAGCAGAAGATGCAAGCAGGTATGGTGACAATTATGGGAGTGATTATGTACCATATAGTAATTTTCCATGTGAGGTAGATTTCACACATGCAACACAAGATTAAGATCATGAATCTCGTGGAGTTGGGCATGGGGCCAAAAATAGAAAAGGGAGAAAAGCAATACGTGAACTCACTGATGAGTTTAGCTCAATGAGCTTAACGACTGCATCTAGTTCATTTGGATATGGAGGGCATTTTGAATCAAATTCTAGTTATGGTACTCGATCTGGAGCAAATGAGTTTGAATCATCAGTTTCACCTAACATGTATCCAGAGTATCCACTTGATCAACAACATACTTATAATGAGCATCCGGTGCAACAGTCAAACGCGGACGCAGTTTCGGGTGAGTGCCCCCCTATTGGATGGCTAACAAGTATTAGTCGAAAGGAATATTTGGAATATGTGCACAATTATATGGTGGTTTATAAACCTTATATGTCATTAGTTGAATATTTTAACTGGATTACCGCCCCCGGGGGAGATGATACATCCATGCCTAGTAGAAGTCATAGCAGTGGTAACTACGGTAGTAGTGATTTTGAGCCTCCAAGAAATTCAATGTCGTACTGAGGTTGTATTTGTGCTTTGGATTGTGTTTTGTGACTAAAATAATGTAAAATAATGCATTTATAAATATGATCTAGTACTTTCTTGCTTCATAAAAGAAATCATATAATTTTTTACATTTAATGAAGTGATTAATTTGGTAACCATCATTTTGAAGATAAAATAAATGTGTGTTTAAATTAGTTGAGTTGATTTGTACATATTATATACACTTTTCGCAGTAAAAAATATAAAAAAAAAATAAAAAATAATGTCTACATATACTCTATTTATCATATCTTGATTCTAAAACATGTGGAAATATGTAAATAAGAATTAGTCAAAATTTCAAGGTAAAATTCAAACGTTTACTATAAATATCCGTCGTTTTAGTGCATTTTGAACCACTTATATTTGAATTTCATCGATACCTCGATATATCCATCGATATATCCGTCGATATATCAGTTCGACATATCTGTCGATACCTGTATTAAACTCCATGCCTACGTTAGACGCATGGGGCGTGCCACCCTTGGTAATACAAGGGGAGTTTTTTTTTTTTTTTTTAACTTTGCTCTTTTTTTTTTGTCTTTTATGGCTTTCTTTTTAATTAATTAATAATTTTTTAAAGGATAGAAGATTAATTTACTTTTTTTAATAATAATACTTGAATTCTTTTTATTATTTAATTTTTGTTTTAACTGCGTAGGTTGGGGAGTCTTTCCTGATATACAGCAGGTAAGTCTCACCTAGCACGTAGTAAGAGAGTCTCCTCTGAGGGAGTCTTGCGTAATAAGGGAGTCTCCCTTGAGGGAGTCTCCCCTGACGAAGTCTCCCTTGAGGGAGTATCGCATAGCAAGGGAGTCTCCCCTGAGGGAGTCTCCCCTGAAGGAGTCTCGCATAGCAAGGGGTCTCCCTTAAGGGAGTCTCGTGTAGCAAGGAAGTCTCCCCTGAGGGAGTTTCCCCTGAGGGAGTCTCCCCTAACGCACAACAAGTGAGTCTACCCTCCCCCGGTACACAATAAGAGAATTGCTCCTTATACAAGTGAGATTTTTTTTAATTATTTTTTTACTATTATTATTATTTATTTTTTTAACATTACCCACATTAAAAATTGGAAATCGGAGGGGGAGGCGTAACACTGCCCCATATTAGATTGGGGGGGGGGGGGGGGTGACGCTCCCCCTGTGTTTTATGTAAAGGGGGCGTCCCCCCTTGTTTGAATGCAAGGGGGTGCGTCCGAAAATCTAAATACTCGATTCAAGTGCTTGTCGAGTAGTTATACTTATTTATTTTTAATTACGTTAATCACAATTTTACTTCTTTAACATTTTGAGTTCAAGTCAACAAAATCGAGTATTATGATATTTATTAATTATCAAGTCTAGTAAAATAAGATCAAGTAGCTTAATATTTGTGTTGAGTCGAACTCAAACCGTAAAAATATAATTCAATCTAGTTGGAACCAAGAGTTTTTTTTTTTTTTAGACATCAGTCGGAACCAAGAGTTAAGTAGTGACTTTTTTGAGGTCAAGCTGAGCATCCCATTCCTCGACTCCAACTCGATGGATTACACCCTATTTCGGACATGCAAGATTACTAGACGGTCCAAACTAAAGGCGCTATTTAATCGTGACATTTTTTTTTTGGCAATATGACAAAGCCTTACATTACCAAAACTAAAGAGATGTTATGTTATTTTTAGAGCCACGCAGAGCATATGACTGCCACATGCGCCAAGCAAAAGCGTGGACGCAACCATACGGAAACTCATTTTCCATTTTTTTGCAGTCTCGCTCTGAAAAAAGATTTTAAAATAAAAAATTTTAATAAGGTTGAAAATTATCTGCAAAAGTGCCAGACTGCCAGTATTATTATGTGGTCGTCCATTTTAACTGATTTTTGAAAATTCTTATTATTTTTCCATTTCTCTCAATTTCCACTGCTTAACTCCAATTATTAGAGATTCCCCCTCTCTCAGCCCCGAGGGTTTCAAAATGAACTTAATTCACCCTAATTGCATAAACAAACCTCAATTCTCATCCTCTCAGCTCTCTGTCCATGGCGTTCCGCAAAGAAGCAAGAAATTCTCTGCAGTCAGAGTGTCAAATTTTGCCGCCACAACCACCACCGAAGTTGCCGCAGATAACGGAACCGCCAGGAGGAGCTTAACGTCCTCCAATGATTCCCAGAATAAGTCGTTATCGCTGGAAAAGTCTAGCAGTGCCATGGAGCAACTTGATATCGAGCGCGGCGTCTGCATTCCCTTTCGCAAGTATTCTCCCGAGACAGTACGATATTATATATACCAGTAATCAAATTCAGATCATATTTTATTCTTTTTACTCTCCCCTTGTTAGAATGTTTAGTTTGATTTGAATTTTATTGTTATGAGAAAGAACTAAGTGTTCATTGTCATAGAAGATTTAGCTAATTTCTGCGTTTAATTCTATGTAAAACAATATGGCGGTTTTCAAGTTACTTCTTGAACTCGGCGCATTTAAAATAAATTTAAATTGATATGGACAATTTTCTGACCTTGATAATGATATATAGGTGAGGAATAAGGTACTGGAATCTCGACAATCAATTGCATCTCTTATTTTACGTGGTGTGGAGATAGTGTGGAATTTGGGGTTCTACTGGTCTTCTTTGATGTACGATTGTTTGGTTGGGCGGGATGAAGAGGTTGTTCCATTTCGAGCTCGCCAACTTAGGAATCTTCTATGTGATCTTGGACCATCCTTTATCAAAGCTGGCCAGGTTTGCTCCTGTTTAACTCTTCAAATTGTTTTCTTAAATGTTTATGGTAAATTTTTCCTTGTTTAAGTTCTAATTGAAGAGGTTCTTTGAATTTCATCCATATTCTATATTCAGCTCAACCCAATGAAAATCTGTTGAAGTTGTTTTTTCCAATTTTCCTACCAAAACTTGTTGAAAGGAAGGAGATTGTATGGACATTGTTATGTCTTTGGTTGGTCATTTATTTTATTTTGACAGGTTCTTGCAAACAGACCGGATATTATCAGAGAAGATTATATGAATGAACTGTGCATTCTTCAAGATGATGTTCCTCCCTTCCCCAATCAGGTAAGAATGCACTCTGCTTTTCCTGGGTTGCAAGCAGCCAATTTTTGTGTTAGGCCAGGATTATATCCTTTTACTTAGTGAGAATGGTCTTGACAGGTTGCTTTTAAAATCATTGAGGAAGAATTGGGCCAACCCCTTGAAGCTTTGTTTAGCAAAATTTCTTCAGAGACAATAGCAGCTGCAAGCTTGGGTCAAGTTTACCGTGCAACTCTTCGTTCTTCAGGAGAGGATGTTGCAATTAAGGTATTACAGTTGTCATCCGTAGCATAGCAACTACTGCTCAAATCTAAGGCCTTATTTGCTTGGTGATTTCTTGGTCATTGGAGCTTGAACTAGTCACTCAGCTCTTGTTTTTGATGATCGAATTATCTGTGCTCAAGCACTTTTGCAGTTTTATATGAGTGTGCATATATGTGCACTTTGGGCCACTTGCTCCCCTTGATTGTTTCTTGAAGAGCCACCTGAGTGGCCAAAATGCTTGGCTGTGGATGCGTAAAATAGTAGTAATTTTAGTTTTCTTATCATAACAAGCTAACTATCATGATATTATGTTTTGAAGTATTTAATATGCATCTACTGATGTTTGACAACTTCAACTTTTAGATGGTTATCCTACGAACAAAAACAAGGGCAGTGATTTTTAAATATCATCAATGTAATTTCATGTACTTACAGGTCCAGAGGCCTCAGATAGAGCCTATAATCTATCGTGATCTCTTTCTGTTCCGAACACTTGCCTCCTTTTTGAATGGAATTAGCATCCAAAAACTGGGCTGCAATGCTGAACTGATAGTTGACGAATTTGGCGAAAAGCTTTTAGAGGAGCTTGATTATACCTTGGTACGTTCAAAGCTGTTCTGCACTTTGTATGTACTCTTTTACCTATATAAAAATGGGGTTTGGTAATGTCCTTACATTCTAAAATTCATCTTACAAGTGAACAGAACTGCTAAAATACATGTACTTTTCATGTTTATATTGTGGTGCCACTTCTTTCGTCTTCATTTTTTTATTCCCTTTATTACGTAGGAAGCCAGGAATATTGAAGACTTCATTGAGAACTTCAAAGATGATCCTACTGTCAAAATTCCTCGGGTTTACAAAAATCTTTCTGGCTCACGTGTTTTAGTAATGGAATGGATAGATGGTATTCGGTGCACTGATCCACAGGTTAGGATGACAAGATATTACATAATACACTTCATGTGGAAGCAGTTTTATATTGCATCTTTTTGTGTAACATGATGTCTCAATGCATCTCAGGCTATTAAGAACGCTGGAATCGATGTAAATGGTTTTCTAACTGTTGGAGTAAGTGCTGCTCTTAGGCAGTTGCTTGAATTCGGGTTATTTCATGGAGATCCACACCCTGGAAATATTTTTGCAATGCGAGATGGACGTATTGCTTATGTGGACTTCGGGAATGTGGCTGTACTTAGTCAGGTAAAATATACCCTTTAAAGATATTTATATACTAGACAATAAACTTTAGTTAGTAAGGATTAATTGGCATGTATTTGCGACTACCTAAGTTCTTATGTCATCAACTATAGATATTTGCTTTTTCTTTACTATTCATGCGTTTACTAGTAGATAATGCTACTAATTGTCATTTTGAGCATGTGCATGGTTTAACAGGACATGCTCACCTGCTTTTTAGGTAGAATAATCCAGTATGAACTATATTGGTTTAACTAGCATTTTTCACTACCATACATACTTCAAAGTTGGTACCACGTGTAAGGGAAATTGATAACTGCTGCTTTTTAGTTTTTTGAGGTAGCAATTCTTTACTAAGCTTATCGCATGGTAACCAACCTTCTTACTCTACAAATTGATGTGCCTTTTGTCTTTCAGCAAAATAAGCAGATATTGATTGATGCTGTTGTCCACGCTGTTAATGAGGATTACGCTGAGATGGCAAATGATTTTACCAGGCTTGGTTTTTTGGCCAGTGGAACTGACGTCTCTCCTATTATTCCAGCATTAGAAGCCATCTGGCAGAATTCTGCTGGAAAAGGGCTCTCTGATTTTAACTTCCGAAGTGTTACCGGTAATTATTTTATGTTTGCTTCAAGTTACACTATTTACTAGCTTAATCAAATTTTTAGTTTATGAATTTTTTCTCTTTGCTTGCTTTTGAATCTTGATTTATGAAGACTACAAACCTTATATTTCTGTTTACTGCAGGGCAATTCAATAAGTTGGTTTACAACTATCCAATCCGGATACCGGAGAGGTTTTCCCTTGTTATTCGTTCTTTGTTGACTCAAGAGGGCATATGTTTTACGCTCAAGCCAGATTTCAAATTTCTTGAGGTGAGGTTAATTTTGTTCCTTTGCTGGCCCCTCCCTCATGGAATCACCCTTTTTACTTTCCTATTGTTTAGTTTAGATGGCCTTGAGTTGTCATTCTCAACAGAATCTCTGAAATGGGTCCATCAACTATATTTGGGACATTAAATATTTTATCCAAGCTATTCAATCACTGATGAATTTTGCCACTGAGTCTTTTACTTATTGTCAACATTTGGTATGGAGTAATGGAGATGCAAACGTTTCTGTGAATAAGGGCTTGTTATAGTTTAATCCTCCATAAAATGGTGTCACCATCTTTTTTTAGGTTTTTTGGTACATTTATGATCCATAATTGTATTGTACTGATTCTAAACATTTCACTAGGTTGCCTACCCATATGTGGCAAAGCGGCTGTTAACAGATCCTAATCCAGCTCTCCGTGAACGCCTCATACAGGTCAGTTTAAAGCTACGTTTATCCTTTACTTGATTTATAGATGCATATCAGTCTTATATGTTCCACTAGCAAGTGAAGAATCACTTTCTCTGCTTTGTATTTTTTAAAATTAAAAAAAGGAGTACTTGATTCCAAGTTGCCTGTAGTGCACTTACTAGGTATAAAAGGAAGTCAGGACTTTTTATTTGCCTCCTTGCACATTGCCTCCATTTGCAGATAATCTGATACCTTGGTTATGTATTAACATCTTTATATCTTATGCTTTCTTAAGTAGACTGACAATATATATTCTTTAAGTTCATCATGAGATTGGCCTATCCTAGGTGTTGCAATCAAAGGCTTTTCAGACTGTTATCATGAAATACTTTCCTCCTTTTTCAGGTTCTTTTTAAAGATGGTGTTTTCCAGTGGAAAAGGCTAGAAAATCTTATTGTTCTTGCAAAGGAAAACGTGGCCAAAATGAGTAGCAACCCTGCACTGCAAAAGAATGACATGTGCGTGACTGTAAATTACTTGTTATCTTGTTCTAGTTTCTGGAAAAAGTTTAAAGAACCAGCATTTGCATAACGTTTCAACTTGTCTTTTGTCAGGCCAAGTTCAAGAAGCTTACAAGTACAAAGAAAACTGGACCTGACAGACACCATTAAAGATGGAGCTCGTCTTTTCCTGTTTGATGAAGGTATCCGAAGACAGCTTCTTCTTGCTTTGACTGAAGACTCTAAGCTCCATGTTCAAGAGGTTTGTATTGATTTGAATAATAGTATGTACTGGTTGCAATTCCTTTTTATGAAACTGCTAAAATGGTATGGTTTCTCTATCAGCTGGTAGATGTCTATAGGCTTGTTGAAGATGACATAGACGTACCATCAGTGGCTGTGGAAATTGTACAAGGTAAAATTTTTGTGAGAATTTTCAAGTTATGTCAGGGCAGGAATAAGCAACTATGATGTGATAATCTGGTTAGTAAACTGTGTATCTGATCGTAAAATTGATCTAAACTTGCAGATTTCCCAAACGTGGTTCGAGATTTCTTACTTTCATGGAGTAACTCAGTATTATCTGATAGATAATAATACAAAATTTTGCTGCCTGTATCTGTATGTATAGCAACACAAACTTGAGACAAAGTCCTGCAGTGGATAGACAGACATAGATAGTTGTAGCATATCTGATTCAGTAACCACCAAAAAGTCCAAAATGTGAATACTAAATGTTACCATATCAGAAATAATTGCTGCTTCTTATTATACATACATACATGATAATAATCTATACGATACGTTCATTTATCTATTTGCAGCTCCCTTTTTCATTAATGTGGCTTAGTGTAGCCTTCAATCACTTTTGGCGCAGGGCGGGGGTGGTAATTAGGGTTTTTTTGGTGATAATTAGGGTAGTTTTTTGTTTTTGTTTTGTTTTTTTTTTTGGAGGGAAAAGTAAAGAACTTTCATTGATCTGGTAAAACATTACAGTCATTTTGAAGCACACCTAAGATGGAGTCTGGCAGGCACTTCATCCAAAAAACATCTTCTGGTACTGGTAAGGAGATTCCAAGGCTCGCCAAAGAGTTAGCTACTGCATTTAATAATTGAAGATGAAAATGAAAATGCATTTATGAAAATGCAAATGGTTGTGAATTAATACTACAAAGAAAATTAATAATTGAAGAGTAAACATCTTCCTACTTAATCAGAGATGAATAATTGAAGCATTAGCCAATTAGAACTCTGGTGATTATTATTTTCAACTTAATGAGAAAATTGGATTGTAAATGTTGTGGCCAGATACCATGACAAGTTTCAGTTAATTTGAGTTTCTTAATTATTTTGTTCACTCAACTAATTAAGTTGTGTATCTAAAACTTTTAATTAAAACAATTGAATCGATACTCTTTTTTACTTTTGGTATGAATTAAACAATCAAGAGGTGTTAGTATTTTTGTTCGTCTTGTTCTTGCACTTGGGCTACAAGAAAGGATATAACAAATTTAAATAAATAAATAAATAAAAATTAAAATGACGAAAAGAGACGTGGAGTATCCTTACTGGAGGAAACAAAACAAAACCCCTGCTTAAACCCTTATACTTTCCCTTCCCGATCCACAGACAGAGGAAGAGAGAAGAAAATAGAAATCCATTCCATTGCTTTGAGTTTAAATCCCATTTTCAATTCCAGCTGCCAAGAACAATTAATGGCTTCGAATCTGAAACAAGAAGATGAAGAAGAAATCAAGCAAGACCAGTTTCAGCGTTTACCAGATGATGTTGTGATGCTCGTTATCAACAAGCTCATCCATATGAAAACCCTTATCCGCTTCTCTCTGGTGGCCAAACGCTACTCCTCTCTTGTTCCCCAAACCCATTCTCTCTTTGTGGACTTTTACACTCCTCCTCCACCGACGTCGTTTATGGGCCATCTTGGTGCTTTTCTCAGGAATCTGGTAGCCAAGTTCAGAAGAGCTCCAAACCCCATCACCCAAAAGCTTTCTCTTATTAAAGATGGTACTTTTAAACAACTAAAACATCTTCATCTCCACTATGGTACTGTCAATCCTTCAGCTGCTGTTTCATTGCAAAGTGGTTCTTCTTGTAACAAATGGGTATCCGTATATGGGTCTAAATCCCAATTTGAGACATGTGTCTGCCTCATGGCCTCTTCTGTACTCGTCAATCAGTCCAATTCCAATCCGTCTGTTGCAGGTAATAGTAATACCAATTCTGATATGCTTGCTTACCATAATGAAGATCCAGAACTTTTCCTTGATTTGTTTATAATGATGTTAAAACATCTAAGGGAGAGGAATGATATCATTAGAGAAGTTGTTTTGGACTGCAAAACGCTTGAGACTGTTGTGTTTACTGATGATAAGATCCTAGGGGGAAACTTTATAATGGGAAAAGAGCTAATTGCAAGGTTACAGGGCAAGCTTGAGGTTTCAAATTCAGACCCAGAGGAGTTGCTTGCATGGGTTGTTCATGTTCCAACTCTGGTTTTGCCAAAATCAGGCTACACTATGAACGATGTGATTATTATATTAGCCTCTCCTGATGATCAAGATCATGAAACTGTGGAAGTGATGGATGCTGAGGAAGATGGAGACTTGGAATTAGCTATCCTGGATGGTTCTGTTTTGAAAAAATGGGAAGTTTTAGATGAAGCCGTTAGAGTGATTTTGGATGATGATAAGCTTGATGAGAATACCAAGACACTGTGTGCTTCTTATATCCCTTTTCATACTCTGATGGAGGATTAACAATAGTAATTACCAGATAGGGTTTTAGGTCATCAGGAAATATGAACAATGAAGTTGAAAATCACACTTTAATCATGTGTTAGTGCTTACTAGCTAGTATTTTTTTTTTGGTAAAATCTTACTAGTATCTTTCTCCCTATTTGTTGGCTCCATGTTAACTTTAGTGATGGGTATATATTATATTATGAAAGCTAGATTTTCTAATCGGTACTCATGCATTAGTCTCAAGCAAGTTTTAAATTTGAAACTTATATTCACTTTAATTAGTTGTTTGTTTCCTCTCTATATTATCGGCTTAATGAGCAAAAAAGCCCTTGAATTTACACCCAGTGACGTAACCAGACATTTGTTTGAGTGGGGTCAAAAACTTATACATTTTTTTTATAAAAAATTTAACTAGCCAAATAAAAGTTATATATGTGAATATTTTGCTTCTTAGATCGTACTCTTATGTGTTTTCTATATTTGATATAATTTGTATGGTTTTCATATAAAAAATATGAAATTTTTATAAATAAATAGATTTAATATAAAAATATAAGCTTGTTCGTGAAATTAAAAAGAAAAAATGTACTACAGTCAAAAAAAGTTAAAACATATATATGGATATATAGAATTTTTAAACATAATCTTAAACAATTTTAAAGTGGTTACAAAAAGTTAAAATGAAAGTAATAAGATAAAATATAAATACAATTTAAAAGTATTGTTTGGATGTGAAAATATTTAACATTTTTTATGGAGTTAATAGTATAAAACTTTCATTTAGTAGGATTAATACTTGTACAACTTCTATTTTAGTAGGGTCAATGTGTAATTTTTTCTAAATTTTTGCTATGCTTTACAAGGGGATTGAAATTTGAGGGGGGTCAATTGACCCCACTCCTTAACATGTGGCTAGGTCACTGCTTACACCGAATCATCAAATAAGCCCCTAAATTTTATTTTGGCCAAATAAGCCCCTGAACTCTTAAAAAAAGTCCAAACAAGTCTTGTTGCTAAGGCTAAATGCTCAAATAAGCACTAAACATTTCAAGATTTTCTCAAATAAGCATCAAAATACACAATTTCAACAAATTTGAAATCATACTTAATATTTTTTTACAAATTGGATACAATATAAGTTAATACTAGTGTGTGAGATATGTATAAATTGAAAAGCACACGATAATTTTATATCATATTACGTTTAATGAATTTATTTTGATTAATAGCGTTTGATTTTTAATTAACATGATAATATCATTTTTCTATCAAATTTAACGTGTATGCATGAGAAGCATTAGTTTTCATTTAAGGATTTCCTAATTTGTAAAAATTTGTTAAGTATGTGTTCTAATTTGTTGGAATTGTGTATTTTGATCCTTATTTGAGAAAATATTGAAACGTTTACTCCTTATTTGAGCATTTATCCTTGGCAACAGGGCTTATTTGACCTTTTTTAAGAGTTCAAGGGCTTATTTGGCCAAAATAAAAGTTTAGGGGCTTATTTGATGATTCGGTGTACGTTCAGGGGCCTTTTTGCTCATTAAGCCGTATATTATCTGTCAGTAAAAGAGAAATTTGTGTGGGAAAATTGTTGGTTACGAATCTGTTTAATTGTTTAATGATTTGGACAGACAATATAACATAGTTTGTGTTTCTTAATTATTTTGTTTTTGATCAAATAAACACTTTCATTAATCAATAATCAGAGATTACAAACGCCGGGAGAAATAGTCCCGCAACACATAATTATCTAGCTCAATCTTAGCTAGAGAATGTGCAAATACATTGGCTTCCCCATTTACAAATTGAATAGGATTATCAAATTCTCTAATTTCATCTATAACTACCAAACATAACAAATACACAAACAAATAAATTACAAACTAAACTCACATTCCATGAGACTAGAAGTCTAGAACCCAAGACCTCATGGTCCAAGTACACTGAAACTAAGAGTTCAACACTCTATCACCAGGCCGAATCCCCGATGGCCTTAATTATTTTGTTAACTCAACTAAATATAAAAAAAAAAACAATTAAAACAATTAATATGTTGGAAAATCTCCTATACTTTCCACTTGGATGTAAAAGAAAATGATATATTTTATACCAAAAATAATAATAGTCTATTTATCATTTTTCACGTTAAGGCTTACTCTGGATTTTTTTAGGTCTTATTGATGTCCAAATTTGAAGGGAGTCATTATTAACACAGAAGAAGAAAGAAGAAAAAGAGAAAACAAATAGTCAGCCCATTTATGTACCAAAACGAAAGAGTCAACCCATTTGAAGAAGCAAAGATAATATAAAAAGAAGTAGAAGTGTAGAACTCTTTAGATTTTCTATTGGGAAATTATGAATGAATCTCTCTAATAGTCACAACCTCATACCCCTCAGCCCCATTACGAATATTACAACCCACCCCATTAACCTCCACATCATCAAGTGTGAACAGTGGTCGTACAATACTCGCAGCTCTCTCGGAAGCCAATACATTAATCAAACCCCTCACAATATGAAGTCCCCCATTGCTTAAAGACCTTTCCAAAAGTCCCAATGCAGAAAAGATGTTTTTCATGGCAACTCACAAGCTCCTAAATCATTCCAGAGGAATAACACCTCAAAGATGGGATTGAAATAAAAGTTGTAGAACAACTTGCTAACAGACTGGTTGAGTAAATATGGGAAGATACATTTGAACTTTTGGAGGAAGAGTGTGCAGAAGATCTTTTCCTGCTTGGATCGGGTGTGTGCCTATAGACATGGCAAAACAGATTTTGCAAATAGTGAACAAAACCTAATATACCTTTTCCATAATGTGTATCACCTGGTTGTTTATAGTTATATGCATGTTCACACATTTTGCCAATCCCATTAACATCAGCATCCCCCCTAAAGAAGTGAATGCACATCTTCCCTTTCCACTCAAAGCCTGGGAAATGATTCTCCAATTCTGTAGCAGCATCAGCATTCGTATCAAGAAGAAGGTGCAAGCTGATGAAAAATACGCTCAATTTTCCACCCGTCCAAAAGGTGGGGTGAGAGGCCACTAATTCTCTGTTTTGCCAGAATGCATTTCCTGATCTAAAATAAGCCAATAGATGACACAAATTGTCATCAATATTTTCAGATATTCCCTGACACATCTCTTGATACACTATGTGCAAGAGAGCCTTGACTTCCCGATTGTGACATTCTTAGAGGTTACGTTCATCTCCATCAACCTCATACCCATTAGCCCCCTCAGCCCCATTACGAATATTACAACTGCTACTTCAACGCCTAGCTTTACGGTTTATAACAAATAGGTACAGGTCCAAGGTATTCTAGCCGTGCTCAAGCCTGGACGCCTCCTGCGATAATGGCGAACAAAGGGCCTGACTTTTATGGACATGGCCCTAACTTATTATAGAACCATAAAGGTTTGGCCATGAACATGGGCAAACTGAGAAACTATATTTGCTCGGGATCATTTGGTAAGTATAACAATGTAGGGAGATTCTGATGCAGAGGATCCACTGAAGGTGGCAACTGCAGAGCATAGTACTCCTGTTTATTGCAGAACAATGTAGGGAGTTTCTGATGCAGAGGATCCACTAAGGGTGGCAACTGCAGAGCATGTGACTCATGTCATTGCATACTAGGCGTAGTAGTAGTAGTAGTATGGAGTTGCTATTTTTTAACTAGCTAATCACTTGGGATAGAGAGAGAACTAGAAAATATTTAGAAACTCATAATATATTTCATAAGGAAATATTTTACAAAGGGAAAGATAAGAGAAAATGTGAGAAAGTGAAGTGTGGAGGCTACTACCATGTGGTGGTATTTATAGCCATCCAAAATCACTATTCGCACCCTAGTAATGACCAAAATAGCCTTGGTCATTATTACACACAATTATTGCACACCATTATTACATAATGACTTAAGCATTACATCATAATGTCTGCATAAGTCTTTATCACACTTTAAACACTTTTAAACACACTAATATACCCTAATACACATAGTTAATTATGAGGCACACTTGGGAAACTCGGGGTCATAGTTCCTGCTGTTGTGGCGTTGCTTGATGACGCAGGGCCAATTGTTTCATAATGTTTTCAGTATTCATCCCAAGGGAAATTAAGATGACTGTTGTCTGCTCCTTGGGTCAAATTATAGCCAAAATTACCTTTGAGGGACTTCCAAAATTTCAATTGTTTCCTTCTGGTACTGTCATCATCCTTGATTAGCGAACGAGGGCTAAGTGTGTCTTCTGGTGTATTCCAGTAGGGGGTATCTGCAGGCATGGTGATTTTTGGACTCTTTTGTTGGAAAATTGGAAGTTGAGCGAGCTTTTTTTAGAGAGTTTGCTCTACTGCGTAT
The DNA here is from genome assembly GCA_001974805.1 of Corchorus capsularis. Taxonomy (NCBI): domain Eukaryota; kingdom Viridiplantae; phylum Streptophyta; class Magnoliopsida; order Malvales; family Malvaceae; genus Corchorus; species Corchorus capsularis. The sequence goes on along the minus strand of AWWV01009511.1, from coordinate 122,688 downwards.
TTGGCTTCCGCTTCCTGTGTAACTTATATCCAAAGCTTCTCTTCTTCAGGAGTCGATTCAGGGGGTTGGGAGTCTAGAAAATTTGGATCTAGAGAATGGTAATACGACCATGGATATTATTCTTTGACCTTCCCTTTTCGTTTTACCTTTCGTCGTGCTTCTTCTAGGGTAAGTTCGGGTCCTAAACTGGGCCCTGAAGTTTGTTTTTCTAGCCAGGCGCTTGCTTGCTTAATTGTGAGTGAGTGATGGGCTGGCCCAATTTTTTGTCTTAGCTCAGGAGGTCATCTGAGCTTATTGACGAGTGAGAAGTCAGGGTCATCGTTATTGCCAAGTGAAATGGGGCATTCAGTGTCTTCCCAATAGGGAACTGGTCTTCAGGAGGATGGAGTTCATCAGTGATTGCTGGAGGTTCCCATAGTGGATTCCAGGTAACTGTAACAGCTTTTAAGAGGTTGTTTTTTGCTTCGACGGACAATAGCCTATTGAATGGTCTGGTGCAATGAATAAAATACCGTATCGGAGATCATACCGGTGAGGCAACCGGTATACGGTTTAACCGGTTCAACCGGTTCAACCGGTGGTTAAACCGTTTTAAAAGATTTTTATGAAGAAAAATATTTTTTAGCATAAAATAAATATAATATGTGATGAAATAATCATTAAATAACACTTTGGTGGAGTGGTTAAGTCTTTTGTTTTCATTCAAAGTGTGTGGGGTTCGATTCTTACCATTTGCAATTGTTTTTTTAAAATTTTTCAAAATGGAAAAAGTTGACCAAATCACAAACCGGTCAAAAAACCGGTAAACCGGCCGGTTCAATCGCGATTGAACCGGGTCAATGCGTCACGTTGACATTCCAATATTGCAAGTATACCGATACTGGACTGGACACCGGTTCTCGGTTCAACCGATTGAACCAGCCGGTCCGATCCGATTTTTATTCACTTGTCTGGTGAGCTTCTCTGTGAACATCATTTCTGTCTGTTTATTTTTGCTTTGTAGTCTTCTGGATAATGTTCCTTAGCGTCAAATTCGAAGGTTTCTACCACTGATGTGGGAATTGTGGCATTGATCTCACAAAGTTTTTTTCTGGAGATCTTTATAGTGTTTTGGAAAATTGGACAGGGACCTGGAGATGGAGGAAGGATAATGATCATAAATCTGGGCAAATGGGAAGTATTCAATATGTCCTGTTCTGTAGCTGCATGGTCTGTGGAAGAGGAGAAGGACAATGTGGGCTTTATCATTCATCCTGCATTGATTGTTATATGTGTCAAGCCAATGTAACCAGATAGGGATTGACCGGAACCATCTAAAAAATTCTTTGAGGTTGAGATAGTCTTGGTCCAGATGCCAAAGGGGTCTTGGAATGCGTTTAGTTGGGAGTGTGTCTTCATGGATCCTTTGTAAGGCTACTCTGAGTTTGGTGTAGGGAAATTCAATGGCAACATGGTAAAGGTGACAAAGGTACCATAGAAAACAAAGAACATTTATGGGGAAGTTTAGCCATCGTTCTTCCACAAATGCGAGTGGTTTGACAAACGGGTAGACAGGATTGACTCCTAATGGGGCAATAGTTGTGTCTCCAAAACTTCTGAGAATGAGGGATTGGTATTTGAGCATTTGATGGTATGCTCCTGTTTCAAGTTTGCCGGTGGTGAGGAGCTCTATTAGTTCTGGAGGAAAAGCTAGATCTGGGTCAGTTGGTGACTAGTGGTGGAGGTTGTGCCGCCTTATTGCCGAAAGGATTGGTTTTGAGAGCTTGCCTATCTTTGTTTTTGTCTTTTTTTTTCTCTTTTTGGGTAGAGGAAGGCCAAGGATGAAATTCATAATGATGGCTATAATAGGGAGAACTTGGAGTGATTCTTTAAGAGGTTTTGGGGGTCTGGAGAGCATGTCTAGGATGAGGTTGTGTTTGCCTTTTATATGCCTCATGGTGAAGGAATAACGTGTGAACCATTGTGACCATCGAAGTAGTTGAGGGTTTGGAACAATTTTCTTCTTGAGTTGCCATATCCAACTTCACAATAAAGTAGTGACCGATAAGATGGAACTCGAACTGTTGAATCCATAATTTACAGCTAGGATTTCTTTGAATGTGGAGTGATAATGGGCCTCAGATTCTTTGAATCTGCCACTTTTGTAGCCACAAATGCTTCTTTTTCCATTCTTCTCTTTAATGAGTACTGTTGCCTAGTACTTGTTGCTAGCACCAGTCTGGAGGATTCTCGTGCCATTCGAGGGAATGTGCAGTGTTGGAAGTGACAATGCTTTGGCTTTGAGTACTTTAACTGTTGTAGTCTGCTTCTGTGACCACTGTGGGGGATTCTCTTTGAGGAGGACCTTGAGAGGATTAGATAGTTTGGCGAGATTCGAAAGGAAATCTGACATGTAATTGACAATTCCAAGGAACTGTTGAATTTGCTTCTTGGTGAGATTTTCATTTGGGAAATCTTGAAGTGCTTGACCAATATGGGGATGGGCCACATATTTTCCTTCTTTAATATGCATACCAAGAAAATTAATCTCTGAGGTTCCTATTGTCATTTTCTTTTCTGACAACATGATTCCGAAATCTTGCACTATCTGTTGGAATCTCTGGAGTAGCTGTTCATGGCTGTCCTTATCTGCCAGAAATAATAAAATATCATCAATGTAGATAAGGGTGTTGTCCATGATTGGACGAAAGATTCTTGTCATTGCTTTTTGGAATAGTGATGGGGCTTTCTTTAGTCCAAAGGGCATGACTGTCCATTGAAAGTGGTGTCGTGGGATGCAGAATGCTGTTTTGTAGCGTTCAGTTGGCTCTATCCCAAGCTGCCAAAAACTGGCTTTCAAATCGAACTTTGAAAATATCTACGCATTCGACAAATTTGCGAACAGTGTTAGCCTGCTGGGGAGCGGAAATTTATCGTCTGCTAAGAACTGATTCAGGGGCTTGTAGTTGATCATGAGCCTGAGCTTGCCATGTGTCTGTTCTAATCTTTTGTTGACATAGAAAGCTTCACATGACCACGATGAAGTGGTTGGTTCAATGAGTCCTTGAGACTGTAGCTGTGAACACTCTTCTATGGCCAACTTGAGATGGTCTGGATTCATTCCTGAGTGGCTGGCTTTGGTTGGATTAATGGACTCGTCTTTCTTAAATGGAAGGGAAATGAAGAATTCTGGATTTTTCCAGAGAGGCTTTTCACATTTTAGTAGAAATTCTGAGTGGTTTTCTGCACATGAAATATGAACTAGCTTTTGCTTGATCTGCTGAAATGGGACTAATTGTGGGGAGATTGTGAACAAATTCGACAATTGTCTCCATGGCATGGACATATCTTTGAACTCAATTCCTTTACCATCTAACTTAAGACCTTTGATACTGGATATAACATCAAATCCAATAACAAGATCTTTTCCTGGTAATGTTGAGCCAATTATCCTGAGCTTGGTTGAGCAGGTTGGGAAAATCTGGATTGTGACCTTTTTGCTGACATAGTCTGTGGAGAACACGTCAGCATTTGCTGACTTGAAATAGTTTTTGTGTTCTTTCCAAAATGAGGGTGGTAAAACTTGGGGGTTTGCAATGGTTTGGGCTGCACCTGTGTCAAAAAAGGCCGTGACATGGATTGGAGGATGATTTTGGTCAAAGTAGATTTGGACTGGGGCGAGTGGAAATGGTTGAGGTTCACTAGGTTGGAATGGGGGTCTTGACTTGAACGGTGTTGAGAATGATTGTTGTTCGGGAGGTGGAGACATGTCTTTTTGAGCGAAGGCGGGGTTCACAAAATAGGTGTTCATTTTTGGGTAGCCATCTTGGAAGGTTACTTTGGGGAAGCTTTCATAGCTGGTCTTAAGCTTCTTTAGCTCAGCAAGCTGTGAGTTGAGTGACTTGATCTCCATTTCCTTTTCAGCTATTTTTTGGGAATTGACAGGGTAGGTTAAAAGTGAGGAGTTTATCTGGTTGTAAAGGTTGTCTAACATTTAACCTTTTCCTCAATTCTTTGTAGTGCCTTGTTCTGAGCAATCGCATTCTCAGACTGTCAATTAAGCACTGCTTCGGGTTGGGAGTTCACAAGTTCTCTTCCTTGTGCATCTCTGTCTGTTAGTCTGGGGACTTTAGAAAAAAATCTGTACTGTACTGCTCATCAGTGCATTCCTGCAGTGAAGAAAATTCCGAGTCTTAGTTCTTACTTTGGTTGGACATAATGAGAATGTGGGGCGGTTGGGTTGGCTGATCTAGGACAGTTGTAGGAGGATGGTCTTACTTTTCTTTCGGCTTATTGCTCAAAAAGGCCCCTGAACTCTAATTGCAGCCAAATAAGCCCCTGAACTCTTTGAAAATGCCAAATAAGCCCTTTTTGGATGGTTAAATCCTGAAATAAGGACTAAACGTTTCGAGATTTTCTCAAATATGAATTAAAATACACAATTTCAACAAATTAGAATACATACTTAATATTTTTTTAAGAATATAAGTTAATACTAGTGTGTGAGATATATATAAACTGAAAATGCATGATAATTTTATATCATATTACGTTTAATGAATTTATTTTGATTAATAGGGTTTGATTTTTAATTAACATGATAATATCATTTTTCTATCAAATTTAACGTGTACGCATGAGAAACATTGGTTTTCATTTAAGAATTCTCTAATTTGTAAAAATTTGCTAAGTATGTGTTTTAATTTATTGGAATTGTGTATTTTGATCCTTATTTGAGAAAATCTTGAAACGTTTAGTCCTTATTTCAGCATTTAGCCATCCAAAAAGGGCTTATTTGGCCTTTTTAAAGAGTTCAAGGGCTTATTTGACTGCAATTAGAGTTCAGGGGCTTATTTGACTGCAATTAGAGTTCAGGGGCTTATTTGACCGTTTTGTGTAAGTTCAGGGGCCTTTTTGAGCAATAAACCCTTTTCTTTCTCAAGCCACTAAAATGGGTAAAAGTACAAAATTAGTCCCTAAAGTGGAGCGACCATAGCATTTTGGTCCCCCAAGTGAAAAAATATGTAATTTGGTCACTCAAGTGGAGATAACTGAGCAATCAAGTCTTTTTCGTTAATTCCGTCCAACACTCCGTTAACTCGTCCGACGTGGCACTGACGCCGTCAACTCTGCTGACGTGTCATCTGCCACGTCATTTTCTGGAATAAAAAATTTTCTAATTTTTGTTAAATAAAAAACAAAAAAACATTTAAAAAGGGAAAATAAACTGTTTATTTTTTTCTTTTCTTTTTCATCTTCTCTCTTCCCTTTTCCCTTTTTCCTTCTCCTCTCCGTGGCTTAATTTTGCAGATCTAGGCAACGTCAACTCGTGCAAATCAGCCACCGCCACTTTAGGCTCAATATTTATCATCCTTGTCTCTTTTGTGCTCTTTCTTCTGATTTTTCTCAGACTTCACTTTCAGCCCACGCTTCAGTCTCTCGTACCATTGTATCAGGCATCTCGTTTTTTCGGTGTTGATCACTTTAAAGGTACTCCTAAGATTGCTTTTCTCTTTCTTGCTCGCCAAAACTTGCCTCTAGATTTTCTTTGGGACACCTTTTTCAAGTTTGTACAAGTTTCCTTTATTTTGCCGAGCTGACTCTGCGTTTCTCTGTTCCAGCTGTGACTCCAAAGTTCATGCCGCCAACAAAGCTCGCCTCGTATCAAGCTCGGGTTTGGGTACGCGAAGTGTGCGAGCAAGCGCCAGCTCACGTCACCTGCAAGGCCGACCACGACTCCGTCAACTCAGTCCCGGCAGTTAAGCACCGCAAGATTGCTTTTCTCGTTGAATTTAGGTTTAAGTAGTATTTTGTGTTTGGTAATTGCCATTGGTTGTTGCCTTGTTGCCCAGATTTGTACCGAAGTAATTTTTTTCGGCAAAGCTTGAATTTAAAGTTTGCCTTATTTTCATAGATTTAAAGCTTGAATTTCTGGATTATTTTCTTTTTATTTTATTTTAATTCCTGAATTTCCGTTTTTCCGTTTCCGTTGGGTTAATCTTTGAAGGAAAAAATCATGACATTTTGTTGTGAAAAAAAAAAGTGGAAGGGAATTGCACTCTGGTCTACGGTTTTGAAAAGGGAAAGAAAAGAGTTCGGGTACGTAGATGGGAGTTTGGGTTTTGGATATTGAAAGGGGAAAGAAAAAGAAATAGGTGTTTAATCCATTTTTAGGAGGAAAATATGCAATATTACTGTTTTTAAGGAGGTGGCCCCACTTTTTGCCTTTTGTGTAAATTGCTTCTACTTTTTCCGATTTTTTTTATTTAAAATCGTTTTTTTTTTCAAATTTTTGATTTTCTTTAATTCTTAAAACATGGTGGACCCACTTCAATTTTCTTTCCTTTTTTTTAATTTTTTATTCCGAAAAATGAAGTGGCAGATAACACGTCAGCAAAGTTGACGGCGTCACTGCCACGTCGGACAATTTAACGGAGTGTTGGATGGACATTAACGAAAAGGACTTGATTGCTCTGTTATCTCCACTTGAGGGATCAAATTACATATTTTTTCACTTGAGGGACCAAAATGCTATGGTTCCTCTACTTCAGGGACCAATTTTGTACTTTTACCCACTAAAAAAGCCTTTTTGTAGCATGGTAAGTATGCTGGCTTACATTTTCACCAAAAAAAAAAAGTGTGCTGGCTTACCGCTGTCAAAAAAGAAAAAAAACTACTATCACTGTTAAAAAAGAAAGTAACAGTGAAGTTCAAGCGTAGATTGGCAAAAAAAAAAAAAAAAAGAAAAAAAAAGTTCAAGCGTAGATTGGCAAAAGAGAAGGAAAATTAAGTATTGAGCATGTACCAAATCCTTGCAGGCAAATTCAGTTTGTAGCATTGCTCGCGTTCTGAGGAAAGAAGGCGTATTCTCTTCTTCCACTCTTCCATTTTCCTCAGGTACTTTGCTTTCCCCTTACCCTTTTATACCCCATCTCTCGTTGTATTTACAACAAATTCAATGTTCGATTCTTTTTTCTACTAATTTCTATAATATTGGATTCAAATTTCGTGAAAGTTGTTGTCAACTGCGATTCTTCCTCAACATGAATGCAAGAGAAATTTCAAAACTTCCGATTTTTTTTTATTTTTTTTTTTTTGCCAGCCTCATTTATCTTAACCTTTGTTTGATTGCCGAGAAAACTAACGCAACTAAGAAACCTAAAAACTCCTTCCTCGTTATTTTCTAAAACATTTGAAACTTCCTTCTCCGCTAGGTTGGATAAATATTAAATTGAATGTATTGTAACCCGGGTTTAGTTTTTAGTTTTTGTTTTCTTCTACCTAAGAAGTAGAGGGGAGGAGGATGTTAAAATTTGAAATAGTTGGGAAAAAAAAGGTGAAAGAGATCATATACTTTTGGTGAACTAAAATGCATTATGGGTTTTGGTATGCAGTGCAGTGCGGCTTCATCCTTCATTCATGTGGGGAAGACAGTAAACTACATCTCAGATTCAAGCTCGTTCTTTTGAATTAGAAATATGCAGTTATTAGTGTTGTCATTTTAGATATTTAGGTTAAGGTGGACTGTGAGCTTGTAATTCTTTGATCTTAGCATCAATTAAAGGTTGAATTAGATTTCCCATGAATCCAGGCATCTATTGATTAACTTCCCCTAAAGGTATGTAGTTTTTCCTATTTGAACTTATTTCATTTTCTTTTGCATATTTGGTTCTGTTTTGCTTGTTTCATCTTTGATTGAAACATCTGTTTGTTTCTTGGGTGCTAGAACTATGCCTCGAAAAGTTAACTATGGAGTTGATTATGATGATGATGATGGTTATGATGACTATGATGAATATGACTATGACTATGAAGTAGAAGAAAATGGTTAGTGTATTTTGTTTTCTTGTCATCTTTCAGATTTGCGTTGAGATAAAGTTTGGCAACCTTGCTCTTTTTGTTGGTTTCTCTACTTTTCACTAAAAGTTTCTCAAAGATGACTGGCTCAATTTGATAGGGAGTAAAATGGTTAACAGAACTTATGCATGTATGTTTCTTCCTACCAACTTAATACTATTTTTCCTTGCAACAGTGCAAGCTCCTTCTGAGGAAGAAACTGCCAAACATGGTGTGTGGCGCTGCTCCATTTGTACTTATGATAATGATGAAACCATGTCAGCATGTGATATTTGTGGGGTTCTTCGTGGTCCTTTGGTCAACAACTGCATATACGATGGGAAGGGAACAGGTGTGTCACAATTGCACTTAAGCCAATGATGTTGCTCTTTGTTTCACCTAATATAGCAGAATTAACTGTTCTTGGTTCTGATTCAATGTGATGGGGTCTTTCTTTTTCTTTTTCTTCTTTCCCCTTTTCTCCATGTTCCGCTTGTTGCTTCCTAGTTAAATATGGATCCATGGGGCCTTTGGCATTCAATTGTAGAAAGTTGGAACAGATAGCTTGCATATGTTTGGGTCCCCAATATATATCAAGTCTCTTTGTTTCATGGGTTCACTTTACATTGGTGGTACCTTTTATAGAACAGATATCTTTCCTGCAGTTGGTGGCATATGCAAAAATTCTGGAGTATCTACTATGGCGAAGTCTCTTTTTGCATCACTGCCGCATCAGATGTCCAAAAAAGTTGTAGATGCTCGACAACAGAATGATGGTTTTGTGGTGAAAGAGGACAATAACTTCCACCCACTTGGGAATTCCCAAGGACAGTTTTACGAATTCCACAAAGCTTATACTTATCCTATCCATTCCCGTATTGATATAGGTCCGGACATATTTTATAGCAGGACATGGATATCTATCATATCCTTAACTTTGAGAATACTTTGTTTGAAATGGTAGAAACATTTTGTTGTTTAAATTCCTGATTTTTATTTCTTCTGGATGCTGCCTTTGGCAGTTCTTTTGCTGCTTTACTTCAGAAAACTAATGCTTGATGTATCATATATTCTAAACTTACATGAATTAATGATACAGCCCCGTTCAAGTTTGATGTTCCATCTCCAGATGACATGGTTTCGCATGGACTGCATTCCTCCAAATCGGGTTCAAAAGGTATTCCTTTTATCTGATTTTCTTATCTTAAGAGTGTGTTTATGTGTGATCTGAAAAAACCTAGAGCTAATGGAACTTGAGGAATCCTTTTTTTTATACTTGGTTGAAGTTTAGTTATATCTTATTTCTATGCTTTCATTCACTTGCAGCCAACATTTTTGACTTAAAATCTTCCAGAGTTTCCGGTAGTGTGGTTGGGAAGAATGAGGCAGTTCAAACACATTCAAGTAGTAGGTCAGATAAGTCTTCTGCCTCAATGCCAAAAGGTAGGGTTGATAATGTGGATGCAAGCAGTGTTGCAGTTAATCCGCGATCTAGTGGTAAAAGCTCATCATCAATGATGGCGAAAGAAAGGCAGGACATGGTGGATGATAGCAGCTCTTCAAAGAACAGAGGTGAAGCTCATAATCTCACCAGTAATCCAAAAAATAGTTCTGTGGCAGCTAAATCCGGGCATTCAAATGATGCAAATGCTGGAAGAGCAAATTCAAATACACAGTATAAACCTGAAAAGTGGATGCTCCCTGAAAAAGCAGAAGATTCACTGACTCAACTAAATCTAGCAATTGTAAGTTAAAGTTTGAACTTGAGTCCATGGTCCAAAATTTAGGTGTTTTTGTCTTCTTATCTTAACCACAATAATGATGACATAACACTTCATATGTCTTAGGTTGGGCATGTTGATTCCGGAAAATCAACACTCTCTGGTAGACTGCTTCACCTTTTGGGACGAATATCGCCTAAAGAAATGCACAAATATGAAAAGGAGTCCAAATTGCAGGTAATTCCAGGATTATTCTGCATGTTTGATATGTGAAGCGGAACAAATAATATGTTTTTTTTGTGTTCCATATTCAATCAGGGAAAAGGTTCCTTTGCTTATGCTTGGGCATTGGATGAGAGTGCTGAAGAAAGGGAAAGAGGAATCACTATGACTGTGGCTGTGGCTTATTTTGATTCAAAAAGATACCATGTTGTTGTCCTTGACTCTCCAGGGCACAAAGATTTTGTTCCAAACATGATAACTGGGGCAACTCAAGCTGATGCCGCAATTCTTGTAATAGATGCCTCTATTGGTTCATTTGAAGCTGGTATGGATGGCACAAAGGGACAGACAAGGGAGCATGCACGACTCATCAGAAGTTTTGGTGTTGATCAAATTATAGTTGCAGTTAACAAGATGGATGCTGTTGAATATTCTAAGGATCGATTTGATTTGATAAAATTGCAACTTGGGACATTTCTTCGCTCTTGTGGCTTTAAGGACTCCTCTGTCTCGTGGATTCCACTGAGTGCTGTAGAAAATCAGAACTTAGTGGCTACACCTTCAGATGATCGTCTATCCTGGTGAGTTTTTTCTTCCATGTATTTGAAGTTAGTAATTTGTGGATTTTGGATGTTGTTAAGTCTCTAATGATCGGCAAAAGGAGAATTTTGTTAGCATTTAATGTGTCAAATGCACCGATCACTGCTAGCATGTAATTTAAGTTTTATTATAACTTAGAAATGATACTCAACTCTCTGGAGAAATAATTGTTGGAATGTTTTTCATGATTTTCCCATTGGCAGAGCTCATGTTGTGGAATTGGCTTTTTGTAATTATGATGCAGGTATCAGGGACCTTATCTATTAGATGCAATTGATTCCTTCCAACCTCCTACTAGAGATTTTTTGAAGCCTCTACTTATGCCTATATGTGATGTTATGAAATCAACTTCACAAGGGCAGGTTTCTGCCTGTGGCAAGTTGGAGGCTGGAGCTGTTCGAAGTGGATCGAAGGTATGCCTGTTGGTGGTGATGGAAGTTATATTGTGGGGGTTAACACGTTACCTCCTATTGACATTTGAATTTTGAATCCTTGCTTGCCTTGCTGCCTTTATTTGATTGATCTTACCTATACAAAAGTCCTTACTTTCGTTTGAATTTGCTGCATGCTATCTGTAGGTTTTAGTTATGCCATCTGCAAGTATAGCAACGGTCCGTTCCCTAGAGCGTGATTCTCAGGCTTGTACAGTTGCAAGAGCTGGAGACAATGTAGCTATAACCCTGAATGGAATAGATGGAAATCAAGTGATGGCTGGTGATGTATTATGTCACCCTGATTTTCCAGTTGCAGCTGCAAAACATTTGGAGCTGAAGGTTCTTGTCTTGGATGTTGCAACCCCAATTTTAATCGGCTCTCAGGCAAGCTTCCTCTGTACACTCTTTATTTTTTTAGTCTGAAATGTTGTTAGACTATGTAAACAGTCTAATAATCTGAATGGAATTTTCAGCTGGAGTTTCACATACACCATGTAAAGGAGGCTGCAACGGTTACAAAGATACCATCCCTACTTGATTCAAAGACTGGGAAAGTCACAAAGAAAGCACCCCGCTGCATTGTTGCTAAGCAGAGTGCAGTAGTTGAGGTAAGTCAGGGTGTTCTATTTGAGTTTTTGGCTTAATGATTGCGATCGGATTTGGTTTGACCTTGGGCCTATTTCTTACCTTCAGGTAATTTTGCAAGAACCAGTTTGTGTGCAAGAGTTTTCAAAATGCAAAGCTCTTGGGAGGGTGTTTCTTAGAACATTAGGAAGAACAGTTGCTGTGGGGATTGTGACCCGAATAGTTGAGGAGCAGTAATTAACGCCAATGGTCATGCACTTAACGTCAAAAGCTTTCAACCGCTAGACCTCCTGTCTCGGTGAATCAACAGTTGAACACATTGGTCTAGAGAGGGGTTTCTATACTACTATTCAAGTTTCATGTAAACATACGAAGGTAATTATAAAATGCAAAGAGAACGTAGGCAGTTTTTGTTGTCTGTGGCTTATATACACTCCAAGATTTACATGCAGTTGGTAAAAAGCAAGAGGCGGGTTTTTACTTTTTAAGAAGAAAGGTTTTGTTTGTCTGTCTCAAGAAAAGGTAACTAAAAGCCCATGTTTTGTGGGTATAATATACCTAACTATTCACTGTTTAGGAAACCATTACCGTCTGATTTAGTTTAGTTTAGTTATGAAAACATGTCTAAACACTTGGATTGCATCAGCTTTAGAAATTACTCAATTCGGAATGGAATTGGAGTGTGAAAGGCAAAGGTTTTGGGCTTGCGTTTGCGTTTGATTTTCTCTTTGCTCATAGTCATTCCTCTCAAGTCAAACTCAATACAGAAATACAGTTTTTTACTTTTATTTGCTCCGTGGGGTTGTTGCTCAACCCAATCCAATCAATCAAAAACAAGACGCTACGCTTCTTCAATCTTCAACGTAACTAAGTGGTATTTTTATCAACAGAAAATGGTAAACTCATTCAAAACTGGACAAGTTTTTCATTCCCAAAAGAAAACTTTTACTGCTGATAAAAAATATTATAGTAATTAATTCATAAAATTAATTATGATTATTAATTAATTAATACTAATAAAGAATTTTATGGGGTTTGACTTTGAGAAAACAATTTTAAAAAAATGACTTCAAGCTTTCAACTTGCCTTCTCGGTACAATTTTAGGGTCGGTGAAGGGAAAAGGGCAATTACGTCAAGTGCGTATTTTAGAATCTAAAATTTTGATTGATTTGCAGAATAGTAAGTAAGTGTAGTAATTTGCCATTTTTATTTTTTACCTCCCTTCGGCCTTCGCTTTCTAAAATGGAAAACAATTAAATTGAAAATTAAAATTTAAAAAAGAAAAAGAAAACCCAGTGATATATATATAATATAAGGTAGAAGAAATATATAAGAGCAAAAGAGGCTACCTACTACTAAAAAAAAAAAACAAAAAGGAAAAGGAAACTGAACCTTCTCAATATTCTATCTAATCAGAGAGAGAGAAGAGCAAAGTCTCTCTCTTTCTTTCGTCTTGTAAAACTCTCAATTTTTGTATCCGTTTCTACTTCTGAAGTCTGCACAAATCACATCCAAGGTAAGCCCCCCTAATTTGTCACTCTTCCTCTCTATCTCTTCTTCTCTATGTTTTAAGTTTTTCTCTTTTCTTTCTGAAAGAAAACTTTTTTTTTTTCCTTTCTTTAAAACTGTTCAGTAGGCTGCTTTTATATATGGTTGATTTTCTAAGTTTTTAATTATTTCACCTTGTACTCATGATCCTTTTTTTTTTTCGTTAATTAATTCATTCGGATGTAGTCTTTTGACAATATTATTGCTTTTTGCTGAATACCCAATTAATCATTTCTTTGCTATATTAGATTTTGATGAATCTGGTTAATTTTACTGGGTATTTGATCATTTTCGTTATTGCCTATGCTCTTTATCCCCTTTTTCTGCTATATACATGGTTCGTTATTTACAATTATGGCATCAGAGTTCAGTTTTGTTTTATTCTTAGATTCTACTAAGCTGGCGTGACTTTTAATTTCAACAATAATATACAATAATCATATATTATTGGGAGTGTTGTTGATCTGGACATACTTCATCTCTCTACTGGGATATCTGTTCTATGCTATTATTACAGCCATCTCATAAGTTGTTTGATTTTAAGATTGTTACAGTTCAAAATTGCAGTCTTGAATCCCGGTTTTAGACCGGGTTTAAACTACTGCCACTTGCCAATGACCATAGGAGTATGCTAGTAACTGCAACTTACAGATTTCTTCTGCTGTGCAGCTTTATAGTTCCTCTTATGTAGAAGATCAATTGCTGATTCTACTTATCTGACACCTCAAAGCTTGGTTGGTTTGCCCGACAGAGTTCTTTTTATCTAAATCTGTGTTTCTCGTACAACCGAAGTGCATGCCATGTGCTTGTAGATTATTATGCAGATTGTCTCCTTATGGCCTTTGAATCTTTTTCTGAAAGAGGGCTCCAACCAAATACTTGTTTCATGGAGGATGTTCAGTTGAATACCAATTTGGATGATGTGATTTGTCCTATATGTTTGGATTTCCCCCACAATGGTGTACTCCTCCAATGCTCTTCTTATGAGAAAGGCTGCCGTCCTTTTGTGTGTGATACTGACCACTTGCATTCAAATTGTTTGGACCGATTCAAAAATGCATATGGGATGTCGTCCCCTTCAACATCTGATACACTTGCTATAACAAACATTCAGCTAACAGTATCCGAAGACAACTGCAGGCCAGCTTGTCCATTATGTAGAGGAGAAGTCACTGGATGGGTTGTAATTGATAAGGCTCGTCTATATCTAGATGCAAAGAAGCGTTGTTGTGAGGAAGAACAATGCACTTTTTCTGGAGCATACTTGGAACTACAGAAACATGCTCAGTTAGAGCACCCTCATGCACGTCCATCAAAAATTGATCCTGCTCGGCAACTTGATTGGGAAAATTTTCAGCAGTCCTCTGAGATAATAGATGTTTTGAGCACAATACATTCAGAAGTCCCACGTGGAGTGGTTCTTGGAGACTATGTAATTGAATATGGTGAAGATGAATCTGGCGACGAATTTGAAGACTTCCCTGGTGACGAGGGCAACTGGTGGACCTCTTGTATTTTATATCAGATGTTTGATAACTTCAGGAATTCCAGAAATAGAAGAAGATCAAGAGTCACTGATACTAGAAGGGGCAGTCGTCGCTCTAGTTATGCTTCATCTAATTCTGATGAGGGTTCAGTGACTTCTGTAGAATTCGCAGAATATAGAGTAGACGAGACTGATGATGAGTTTGTGAGCACAAGTGCCCCCTCAAGGGGTAGCTCTGGCTTTCGGAGGTTAGTAATATTTCCTTCTTTGAATTCTCTTTCTTAGATGCTATTGTTCTATCCATCTCCAGTTTTACTTACTTTTTTTGTTTTAGGAAGTAAGAGATTGTTTAATAAGCGTCCTGGAAAAATAGTAGCTTTATGTTGGACCCTGATGTTGGAAAGCATCTCGTGTACCATGAACCAAAGTCTTCTAATTTACTGATTACTTCGTAGGCAGTCATTTGTGGAATGAATCATTTGAGTTCCTCTATAGATGGTATAAAGTTAAACATTTTAGGTAATTTGTGAAATCATTTGATTCTCCCCTATAGATATTTTAAAGGCAAACATTTTAGATAGTTAATGAGATGTTTGGCCTGCATTACAACAGCTTTTGTTGGTGGGCATGGTAAAATCCCTAATAGATATGTGGGGTTTTTGAAGAAGAGTTTGAAATGAACCAATTTTTGGTGCAATAAGTACTATAAAGGAGATGAAAGAGTTTATTTTGAGTTTCATGATTGTGCGCAGTGCAGCTGCAAGCTATAGGAACTTGTTGGATTCCCATAAATCATTGCTTCTATATATCGTAATGACTGCATGACAGTCCATATTATTGGTTGTATCTTTAGGCTACAACACTCCAGCACTCCCATCCTCCAATATTTGTTTATACCACTGACACGTCTAGTTTGTTAGAATTGCATGGCACTTTCTCATTAATGATTTTATCTGTATTTGAATTTTGTCCTTTTTCTTTTTCATGATTTTCACAGTTCTCGAAGACGCCGTTCCCGCTTTTATGATAATTAGGTAATTAACTGTTCAGAGCTCCATTGTTTCCTTTTGTATGGGCTGTATTTACAAAGACTAATTGTCATGAGCTTAGCTTAAGTTTTGACTGATGCTTGTGACTATGTATTTGGTCCTGGTTTTGTGAAGTGTAATGTATGGATTGTGTTTTAAGACCTAATACAAAAGAATGATGTCAACTTCCTTAGTAATCATAATACTCTCAATATCTGCTAGCAGGATCCAAGGAGAAGTGGAGCTAAGGATTGATCCTGTGGAAGCGGAATGCTCTGGGATAATTGCCGAAGCAGATAGTTCTAGATTTTAAAACATGTAAAAATGCCCGTGGAACTTTCTTTATGCTTGTGATACAATATTCTGGTTAGACTTGAATTTCAGACATTAGACTTTCATGTGGTTATGTGTTGACCCATTTTTTCTTGCAAAAATTTATATTATGTGCCATATTTTACTCATTAATGCAAATAGAAATTTGATACAAGTACATAGGGGAAGTTTCTGCAGCCAACCATTCTTCTATTTTATTTAAATAGAATCTATTCACCAAGTTTTGGACCGTTGAGTTAAATTTTTTTTTTAGTGAATAAATGATTTTCGAATTTGAGTTGAACACAATTGGATTTTCACCCCAAGTTCCCAATCTTCGGTTTCTTGTATTTATACAATAGTGATATTGAGTTATTGAACCACGTTAGTCAAATAATGTTGGATTCAATCATTATGGGAAATGGAGTGCTTTGAAGAGGAGAAGAGAACCCCCAGAAAATTGATTGATGAGTAGAGAATAGAAATTGTGTCAAATAATTGCTTAAAAGTCACATCTCGGCTTGTTTTGGCATTGTTTTGTAGCCTGTCGAGATGCCTGAAAATGACAATTCGTGACTCCTATTTCACTGTTTGCATATTCCTTCGTGATTGTTGCCGGTTGCCTCTTGTTGTCTTCTTTTCGCTCTTAGACTAATTCTTCTTTAGTAATTAGCGTTGAGGGGGAAAATTGTCTCCTTTACGCTCTCCAGAAGCTGTTATCATTGTTATATAATGCCCATGCAATAAAATGGTCGGGAATTGTGGTCGACATTTCGAAACACTTCGCGTTATATCTAAACTTGCACCTTCGATGGAGGGCATCAAACCACGGGTATCATCGATGGCAAAAGACAGTTGAACTTACAATTTCTCGACTAAAATTACTCTCCCAGCCAGTGACTAATAGATCGATTTTCGCATGTGTCAAGAAAACATTATCAGAATTTTTCTTTCTTAGTTCTTATCCATTGTCAAGAAAACGAATTATTGACAAATCCATCCATCCAAATTGCCTATCGATTAATTAGTTTTTCTACCAGAGATAAGACGAACTTAAGCAAAATAAGAAAGACCAAGATTTCACTCCCAACTCATCATTTCACCACCTTGCAAATATGTAATGTATAAATATGATACTACTATTATCATACAAGGTCCTGTAAATACTTTGAAATATATCTTCGGCTAGCATCTTACTCAGAGTCAGAGACAATGCAAAATTGATAAGAATACAGATTATAGAATTGGGACAAACAGTTTCCAACAAAGTAAATACTAAATACTACTGAAAACGTGAGCCCAATTATCTGAGAGTTGCTGATAATAGAACATACAGCCTGCCACTGCGACTAATATGGGACATTCTTAGGCAAGTTTCGGATGACATTACTCTTCATGCCAATTTTCGTCCGCATTGCTTCCACACCTGATCTATTCATTGCTTTCATCACCTTCATTCTCACTATTTGCTCTCTTGATTGTACTGTTGCCAAACCCATACTCCGGTACCTGAAAATCATTGCAGAATTCCCCATTACTACTAGATTCTAGTTTGTGCCTTCATTGTTCAAGGGGGGGAAAAACCCCCCTCTCCCTTTTCCTTTTTTCCCCTTAAAATTTGGTAGTAAAGAAAAAAAGAAAGAAGAAAGGAGGGGGCAAGAGGGAGGGTGAAACAGACCTTGCGGCCAAGGCAGCTGTAATGGCCATGTTATTTGCGGGTGATGGACGAGGCTTCTGTCGATAGTAGCGCAAGTATTCACGCGAACCAAGTGTTCTAGTCGTTATTCCCCGATCAGTCCTTCTGCTTATAATAAGCTCTGAGCCACCACCAAGTTCTACATTGTTGCCCATATCACCAACTGCAACCAACTGCTTCCCACTCTCATCTACATAGCTGTTTTGAAAGATATAATCATAAGCAGAAACAAGATACTATGAAAGCAGACAAAGTAACTGTCAAACAAGATTGCATACCTGCTGCTATAATCATAGAATTCCTCCAACTCTGCTTCCTCATCTTCATCACCATCACCATAATGCACTTTGCAATGACCTTTAGCTGCCATGTGTTTCCTAACAGCTTCCAAGCTAGAAAAAGCATGGCACCGTTCATTACAGTAGAGACACATGAAATCCCTCTTAACCTGAGATAAAGAACCCACATAAGGAGTGTCAACAGACCAAAATTTAATATAAAACACTCCAACAAAACTCACAAACAATTAGGTACCTTAAGGCCAAGGTAGGTTAGCAAGCCTTCTGGATCCTTCAAATATTCAACATCAGGAATGAAAAAACCATGAAACTTATGCATGTGAACCATGCAGCTTTCAAGGGTATCATGGTCTTTATCGCACATAAAACAACAGCATGGATCTAGCTCCTCCCCGTCTTCATCATCAGTATCCATATCATCAGCAGATGCTTCCTCATTGACATTCAAATCAGTTAGGGAATTTGCAGCCTGACCAACCAAGTCTTCTTCTGGATCAACCTCCACCCACTCATCCTCACTTTCCTCATCATCCCTATCCCTTGGTTGCGGCGGCTTGCTAACAGCACGAGGAGGAAGTGGCTTGATGATTGCCTTCTCCTCTTCAGGGTTATTGGTTCCTTGAGAAGCCCGCACAAGATGAGTTCGTGATTTCAGATGCTGAGCATAAGCCTTGGAACTTCTGTAACCCTTGCCACACAGACCACAACTATAAAGCATGGGGGCTTCATTTTGCTTATCTTTTTCTTGAGCAAGTGCTGCTTGTTTTGCCAGAAACAGAGCTTCTGTCACTCCTGGAACCCCAGCTACCTGATTTATTTTTAACATAAAAAAATTCATGTAAATTATTTAAAAGAAAAGATTGATTGGACAATCATCCATAGAAATAGCAAACTTTAGCATCACAAAAGTTTCAATTTAGATTAAGACAATAGGTGATATTAAAACACATATATGGAAGCAAAGCTGACATTTTTTTTTCACTTATGCATAAACAATTTTCTTTTCTTTTCTTTTCCCTGAAAAGACCTATTCAATTAAATCTGCTTAACTGCGCGGCACCCAAAAATTTCAAGAATTTGTTCTGTGATGGGCTGTACAATTCATTAAAATTATAGTAACAAAGTCGTGAACTTTTTAATTTGCATCATAAAATTAATCAGTAATGAACAGCAGAAACAAAATGAAAACGAAGGAAAAGAAAAACACAAGAATAAAATTGCATCTCAAAGAAAGGAATAAATAGGAAGAAGAAGAAGAAAAAAAACCTTGCGCTTTAGATTGTAGCGG
The DNA here is from genome assembly GCA_001974805.1 of Corchorus capsularis. NCBI lineage: Eukaryota > Viridiplantae > Streptophyta > Magnoliopsida > Malvales > Malvaceae > Corchorus > Corchorus capsularis. The sequence continues at coordinate 103,653 of AWWV01009511.1, read as the reverse complement.
TGCCAATCAGACTTGTAATGGAGCTTCTGCTCAGAATCGTCGTTGAATTCTTTGTTACAAGCGTTGCAAGTTAACCCCGGCATTTCTTTCTTCAACTAAACAAAACTCAAAATTGTTTTTGAACTCGGAAAATGGAGACCAGGTGTTTGCGGAGGAGGCTACTATTTATATGCTATTAGGTTTATAAACTTTGATACGACGCCTCCCTTCGTCAATTCGGTAGTCGGTGAGACGAGACGAGGCGGCCAATTCCCAAATTCCTATGAAGTAATCCCACCTCTTCGCTTGCGTAATTTTTTGGGTTGGTAAAGCCCTGAGGCCCTCAAATTAGAAGTTCACGTTTAGGCCTTTAATTTACCTTTGGATTCATTCAATTAAATTTGGGCCTAAACATTAGAAACCCATTGGTACCAAAAAAAAAAAAGAAAAAGAAAAGAAACCCACATTTTATTATGACAATTTTAATTTAATGTAGGGACGGCATCAAAAAAAAGAATTTTTTTTTGGCAATAAAAAAACAAAAAAGAATTTTTTTATATATATAATAGAAGAAACAAAAAAGAATTTAATGTAGGGAAAATGGAAAAACAGTATTTGTCACATTTACTCACTTTAATCTCTATCATTCCTTCTGTCTCACCCTATGTTATTGTTACTATATCCTGTACTTATGTTGGAAACATCTTGAATTAATTATTGTACTAGTATGGACATCATCTCAATCATAATAATAAATTGAGAATAATAATGGCATATTGTTCATAACAATGGTTATTAATTATTTATTATATATATTCATCTATATATATGTGGTTTAGAAATCTCGCTATGGGCTGTGGTCCTTGCAATTTACTACCACTACATGGTACCAACATTATAACTATTCATAATCCATTCGACGAGAAAAATTCACCTATACTCAAAAGTGTATTTGTCGAGAGATGTTTAATTTTATTATACATTGTCGAACTAAGAGATTAGTTTTGAATTAGTGATTTTTTTTAGTGGTATAAGTAAATTTTTCATTATAGATAAAATAATTCTCCATAATCAGATATTAGATGAGAATTTAATCTACAAATTACCAAATAAACAAACTAATTAAACTATTTGAGTCCATAAACTAATTAAACTATTTGAGCCCATAACTTTACGGTACAAGTACAACACACTTACTAATTAATCTAACAATTCGAATACCGTCACAACTGATTTTTTTTTTTTTAATAAAAATTGACTACTTAGGACATGATGAAAAATCATGTGAAATTAGGTTTACCCTAAGCCCTAATAATAATAGGCTTTTATCCACAACCATAATGAGAAATGAGAATTGAGAATTTAATGCATTATTACCATACATGATGTCTCTAACTAAAGGCATCGCCCTCTGTAGCTCCTACAATTTACTCAAATAATGTTGGTGCTACCTATGTGTTTACAAACCCTGCTCTCCATTCGAAAATGAAGCACATTTCCATAGTTTTTCATTTTGTTAGATACAAGATTCAAGCTGGTGAATTAAGGTTGTGTTTGGATGGGGATTTTCAAGGAGGATTTTCATTTGAATAGGAATTTTGTAAAATCTAAAAATAGAATTCTTGGTTTGGCGAGAAATTAGTTGGGTTTTTAGATATCCAAAGAATTTGGAGAGGGATTTTTAGAGGCTCAAAACCACTCTTCAAAATCCTTCGTGTTTTTTCAAAAATCATTGTTTTTTTAACTAACCACCCATGTTTATTAACTTTCCTTTTTCTTCATACCATTTTTATTTTTATAACTTACATGATAAAAACTTATTCTTAAAATATATTTTTTCACTCTCACATTTTATTAATAAAATCTATACATTTCTACAAATCTAATGACACCCATATTGCATATTTTTCGATTTTAATATTATTTTCTATAATTAATTTTTAATTTTATTATAAAATTTCAAATGTATCCAAACCAAGTAATTTAAAAGCCATCTTTTCAAATATATGCATTTTGAAATCCTGTCTTTTGAAAAGTCTTAAAATTTTAAAAAATCTTCATCCAAACACAACCTAAATGTGAAGCATGTCTTAACCAAGCCTCTTTCTCGTCAGAAATTTCAGAAACTACATTTTCAAGATTGGTGTGTCCTCACTCCTCAGCAGCCTCACCATCTTTAGGAGGCGTAAACACTTATCTCTAATTCAAATTTCAAATGTAGATATGATTTACTTAACTGATGTATTTCACTCACACTCAAACTCATATGTTGTATTTAACCTTTGTAACAACCTGAAACCAATAGAGTTCTTCTCTCTTTTGCTTCTCTGTCAATGGCCTTAACAGGTTTACTCTTCTACAATATAAGCACATCAAATTTTTAAATTAACCCCCATTCCGACCGAAGGGGCCAAAAAAGAAAAAGGATCTCCCAATTGAATTTGCCACGTCATTCAAGAAATAACGGGTTAATAACCGCTATTGAAAAATGCAATGAGAAATAGAATCATCAGAAGGAAAAAAAAAATAAAGAAAAGAAGATCAAATCCAATCCATCCATTTCTAAAATCCGCAGCCTCACTTCTCTCTTTTTTTCTCTCTCCATGCTCTTTTACGAAAAAAATAAAAGAGAAAAGAAGAACATGACAAACCCAACCCCGAAGGCCTAAACTAAACTGTCCTTCCCCTTTGAAACTAATCTCTCTGTTTTGCACCTTCAATATGGACACGGTGCCGGGAGCTGCCGGACGTCGAGAGCCCAGATCCGGTGGCAAAATGATGCGCCCGAGGCGAGCCACGTTACACAGGACGCCTTACGACCGCCCTGGATTGCCCAATTCAACCCAGCAAAACCCTAATTGGATCTCAAGACGCATTTTTTCTCCCACTCGCACCATTGTTTCCGGCGCCGGAAGGGTTCTCTCTGCTGTTTTCGGCTTCGAATCTTCTTCCTCTTCCTCTTCTTCAGACCACGATTCCTCCTCAGGTTATTGAAGCATGCATATTTTTCCATTTCTTTCCTCTTCCCTTTAGTTTACCGGTATTTGTTTTGATGCTTATAGCTTCTTTTCTAGGTTTTCGAATGATAGAGTTCTATAATTAAAGTATTCTTTTTTTTTTAAATGTTACATTCCATACAAAAATGTAACCTAGAATGTTCTAATAGCGAAATCCCCAAGTGGCAGTAACGTTTGTATGTAGAAATAGGGCATGCTTCACTTGCGGAAAGTGCTTTGGAAAGTGCCTCGTTTTTCTTTTTAAATCCAGTTTTTTGGTGGCTACTTGTTTCCATTGGATGATACGTTTTTCTGTACTGATTCACGGGGCTTTGTTCATCTTTCCTGTTTTTTTAAAGTTATAATTAAATATATTTCTTTATTCATATATGTCTTTGGTGCAGATGGCGATGATGACAACAATGATGATCAGAATGTTTCCTCCCAAAGTGGTGATACTGTAGAACATGTAAGTACACCATCCTCTATGCTGTATAAGTAGCTTTTATCCCCTTCTATTTACTTTTATTTGGTGATAGTTTTATGTTTCATTTACTTGCCATGATAGCATAGAATTCTTAACTGATGAGTGATGATTATAATGATGTTAGAGGATGCCTTAGTTATTTCTTTGTGGGGAATTAGATGGAGCCCCAATCTTTTGCAGGAAAGGATGAAACCAAGCACCTAATAGAACATGTAAGTGGTGATACTGTAGAACATGTAAGTACACCATCCTCTATGCTGTATAATAGCTTTTTCCCCTTCTGTTACTTTTTCTTGGTGATGGAGATCAATTTTTTGCTTATTCGGTGATAGTTTTATGTTTCATTTACTTGCCATGATAGCATAGAATTCTTGACTGATGATTATAATGATGTTAGAGGATGCCTTAGTTATTTCTTTGTGGGGAATTAGATGGAGCCCCAATCTTTTGCAGGAAAGGATGAAACCAAGCGCCTAATAGAGCAGCTTCTGTTGCACGAGACCTTCTCAAGGTAATTTAAAAGTTATTTTCTCAAGAACTTTTGCCTGCTCTAATCATTTTCTTCTTCTGCATATAGTGCAATGCCATTAATCTATGCAATTAAAACTAAGTAATGAATGTGCATTATGACATTATGGAGTTTGATTCTTTGGCAAACTAAGAATGACATTCAAACTGATTATGGATTTCTTCTGATTATCCCTCATTTACATCTCCTAGTAAGTATAGTTTGACTTTAAGTTTTGGATGGATGCTAATTTTGGCCAGGGAAGAGTGTGATAAATTAATTAATATTCTCAAATCAAGAGTTGTGGATTCTCCAATCATCGGAGGCCTGGGGATTGCCAGATTGAATGAAACACCTAACAGAACTGTTGGAAGTGGTATGTCTTTGATAAGCCTGACAGACACTGGAGTGCAATGAATTTCTCAGCACCCTTAGTTGACTGATTACATTTATTGTTTTCAGACGTTGAAGTTCATGATCTTTGCAGCTCAGCTGTTATGGAGGCGAGAAAGTGGTTAGAGGAGAAAAGGTCTGGATCAAATTCTAAGCCAGATTTTCACCGGGGGGCTTCTGATCTGGGTTCTGTTGCATTGAAACATGTTCGTAACTCTAACTTATATGATACTCTGTATTGCACTTTTTTTTTTCTTCTTTAATTCTTTTCCTCAAAGGAAAATAGTGCAAGTGAAAAGTCATTTGAGAACTTCGTCTTGGGATTAGATGTAGAGGACAAGGGTTATTCTAGGATTTCATCATGATGCTATTATGCTTTTGAAACCATCAATACTGCAATGTATATTATGTTCAGTATCAATGATGCTAGCATCTTCGGCACAGCTGTTTTATTTGATGCAAATCCACCCCTTTTGCTCATATTATATATATTCGTATTAATTATGCTGAATGTTCTTTTTCTTCCTCTTCTCGCCATGTTTCTCCATCTCCTTTTTGCTTTGCAGATTAAGTTTAACATGTATCACAGGAACGAGTTTGAATATACGATCCATAAAAGGATAGAAAGTTCTATTCTTTAGCTCCCTTTCTTGTAGTTATCGAAATTTCATATAATGTGTAGTTGTGCCACTACTCTGGTTTTATTGTTCAGCCACGTGTGCGAAGGCAATATTTGAGTGACACTTCTCTTGTGCATAATTTATTGTGTAGTACTGATGCAAACACTATGTTTGGAAGAAGAATTATGATGAATATGGGTTATATTTAAATATTATGTTATTGTAAGAATATGTCTATTTATATCTTAATAACTTTTCATTGTTCAGGGTGCTGAAGGTGAAGCTGGATCACCCGTGGATATGGCCAAGTCATACATGCGAACTCGTCCTCCATGGGCGTCACCTTCTACAAACAATGTTGAATTTAGATCCCCATCACCAATTGGGATGCCACTTTTCAAGGAAGAAACACCATATTCAAGTGGGGGCAATTCCTTGTACTTGTCCAAGGTGCTGTTATATGCTTATTAATATGTATGAATATTTTGTTGTGGATATTTGCATCTTATGGTCATGGGCATTAAATGTGCTGTGTCTTTAGATTTTCTATGATTATGTTACTGTTGATAAATCTGTAATAGTGCCCCTGGAGGGCATTGTTCTGACTACTGTATGAAAGTTATCCCATATGGTTCAAGATATTTGAATTATTATCTGCAGTTTTCTGTGTCATTCATGATCCCTTTGGATTTATTTCAAGTACCTGTGAAAAATAGCAGAAAAGAAGCTTCATTAGAGTTTCTCTAGATGGTAAAATATAATAGTATGGCCCCTGGTTATGATTCAATTTGCTGATTTTATATCGAACATCAATGCAGCTGAAAAGAGACTCTTCTGCCACTGGCTCATGGAACATCCAAGAGGAAATACGGAAAGTGAGATCTAAGGCAACCGAAGAAATGCTCAAGACGCCATCATCCTCAAAAATTGATTGGTCTTCCTTTGCATTAGAGCATAAAAGAGGTCCTGATTCCTTAGTTGTCTACAACTTAGGATCTACCAGGGAATATGACCCACAGAGCTCTAAAATGTCAGTAGATGCATCTGTAGACTTCGCTGCAAGACCAGGTGCAATTTCAAACTTAAGGAAGTTCCATAGCTTCCTGGACTTATTTTTATCAAACAATATTATCTGATTTTGAAATTTCACCTAGTTCATTCAGTTTCTAGATAGTAATAGTCTAATCTAAGACATTATGCTTCCTCCTTTTTTTGTCCTTTCAGTTTCACAAATTACACAAGATGCATTGCATAATGATGCTTTACCAAACCCAGCTACTCTTCTTTGTGAACAAAACCAGGTAGCTCAATGGTGCAATGAGAAGGTTACATAGTGCTTGTCAAAAAGTCTTTGATTGTACAGTTCTGCAAATTTGTGGTTGCTTTGTTACCAAAAATCTTTCATTGTCTATCTGGGGTAGTATTTGATTGAAGTTGATATTGCATTTTCTTATCAAGCACCTATGGTATTTGACATTTTTCTTCATTACTTTCAAAGGGTGTGGAAGCCATTGAAAGCATTGTTGGCTCAGATGAGACATGCTTGGGACAGAGACTTCAAGTAACAGTAGCTATGAAGACAATGTCAAATAGGTTGGTCTGATTCTTATTTAACAAATCCCCCCACCCCACCCACCCACACACACACACACACACCCCAAACAAAATCCCCCTCTTCTCTATCTCTTGTAATCAAAGTGGTTTTCCCTTGTAACCTTTAATCTGTTTATGTCATAGTGATTGTGTTGCTGTTAATGTTGATCATTTCAAGGACACCAACGGATCTACCCAGTTGCTTAGATTTACTAGGGAAGAAGCTGTACTCGGTAAGAAACTACTTGTTTACTTCTCAGCTTTTCTGGTTGATGCTTTTAATGTTCTTAACTAGGTGTGCCACTTAAAACTTCCTTCTTTTTAAATCCTCTCAAGTTCTCTTTTCATGCATATCTTAATTGCTGTAACATTGCTCAATTTAAGAACAAAACTAGGTGCCTCCAAATAATAATAATTCATAGAAATGTTTTGTGGCCATAAAATCTGTTGATTCCATTGATTGAAATGGAGTGATTGAAAGATAAAATATCTTCGAGAGAGGTGGAGAAGGTCTTTTGTTTAGTATATTTAGTTACTAACAAGCCTGGGTCGCTCCTAAATTTATTGCAGACTCACAAGTAGAAGATAAAAACTATTCAGCACTAAAAGAAAAGGATGGAGTAGACAATGCTCTACCTGCTCCCAATGGATTCCCTTTATCACAATCAAGGTTATTCAGCAACTAACCTGAATACTACTTATGAGTTTTGCATTGTTTTAGTTAATTTTTAATTAATCAGTGTTCCGTCGTTTCAGTATGTCTGCTGAACTCAATAAAAAACAAAATGATGGACCGATTAACGAGGAAGACAATACCGTTGGTTCTGGTAATGACAACACAATGAGAGTGGAAGCAAAGGAGAACTATGACATGTTGAGTGAGGCTTCTGTTGATGTGCCAATTGTAAATGAAACGGACGCAGTTGCCCCTGGATCCCCAAATAGTTCCAGCATGCAGGATGAAGGGTCACCGCAAAATCTGAATAAACCAAATGTAAAGCGTGTGGCGGCAGGCAAAAACAACAGCGGCATTGAGAAGCAGCTGGGAAAGAAAGTGAGCAGATACAACAGGAGAGGCAGGGGGCGGGGAAGATGATTCTAGATACTCCATAGCGCACGTAGCACTTGTAAGATTACCTGTATACTAGGCCAGTGAAAGGATAACGGCAGAACAGGGTATTTGTAAACTGTAGCTAAATTAACGAGTCCAGTGTTTGAAGTTTGAACAGATTGTCAAGATGTAGGAGATTTAGGTGTCAGATCTTCGTTTTAGGGATTGATTTTTGTAGTTTCTTTGTATCAAAGTATGGTGAGCTGAATTAAAGTGATTAATTATCTTGGTCAAATAATTATATGTGGAGATGCGATGCAATTCACTGCATTATTATTTACCTAATATGATTCCACTACTACATGCACATCCCATCTGTTTCAGTCTACATTACTGATCGCTTCTTTCTCCTTATACTAGTCTGCTTATTGCAGATGATAAGTGGTCTTGTATAAATGCTAAGTAGAAATTCAAGAGTATAATAATCCAATAAATTCATTTGTTACAATAATAAATCGATTAGTAGTTAATAGAAAAGACTCTGGCCAAAAAAAAAAAAAAAAAAAAAGATAAGCAAATTAATATGCGTTGGGACAGGCGAAGCCCAGGAAAGATAGGTTTGGGCCAACCGACAATACATGGGCCTTAAATCCTGGCGAGGTGACGGCTTTTAATCGGCCTGTCGCCGGTGGTGATAGTATATAAGTAAAACCCTTCTGCCTTTTGGTGCTTCGGTTGGAGTTTTTAGACTTTGGAAGAAGAAATCTCCAAGTATGGATTCGGCAATAGCCCAGAAAACATGGGAATTAGAGAACAACATCCTGACAGTGGAGAAACCGGACCCTTCGTCGGACTCTATATTCTACTACGACGAGGCGGCGCAAGCCAAGTTCCAGCAAGAGAAGCCTTGGGCCAATGATCCTCACTACTTCAAGCGCGTTAAGATCTCTGCCCTCGCTCTCCTCAAGATGGTTGTCCACGCCCGATCCGGTGGAACCATCGAGGTCATGGGTCTCATGCAAGGCAAGACCGACGGCGACGCCATTATTGTCATGGACGCCTTTGCTTTGCCTGTTGAAGGCACTGAGACTAGGGTTAATGCCCAGGCTGATGCCTATGAGTATATGGTCGATTACTCCCAGACCAACAAGCAGGTTTTTTCTTTTAATCCTTCTATATTCCAACCCCAGTCCCCAATTTGGATTTCTCTTCGTTTCTTTTTTTTCCCCTTATAGATATGATTTTTATGTGAACCTAATGCTGCTTTTTATTTATTTTCTTTTATAAAACCCTAAATTAGCTCAGTATCTGGAATTCCTTGACACTAGTAATTATGTAAGCCAGGCCAAACAGGCTACTTGATGTGCTAATGTATGGAAACTGAAATACCATTATAAGTGATTGTTTTTACAAGTAGTGTTTCATTGTTGAGAGCCAATCCCTGTTCTATTTGCACCATATATAACCTTATTTCCTCGATAATTCCAAACATGTAAGCAAGTTGAACTAGGTGGGTTTGCTTATATGATCCCTTTGCAGCATATATATACATTTTCTTTTCATGGATATATCTATTTTTGTTCCTTGCCTCATAGTAAGTATTTGTAATGCCCTTAGAGAAACCATAAGCATATTTTTTTAAGAAGAATGTGGTATGTTTTATATAGGCTGGGCGATTGGAGAATGTTGTTGGATGGTACCACTCTCACCCTGGGTATGGGTGCTGGCTGTCTGGTATTGATGTTTCTACTCAAATGCTCAACCAGCAGTTTCAAGAGCCCTTCTTGGCAGTTGTTATTGATCCAACAAGGACTGTATCTGCTGGAAAAGTTGAGATTGGAGCTTTCAGGACATACCCTGAAGGATATAAGCCTCCTGATGATCCTATCTCTGAGTATCAGACCATTCCTCTGAATAAGATTGAAGATTTTGGTGTGCATTGTAAACAGGTTTGTGTGTAATTCCATTCACTGTCCTTTCTGAGGATCTTTGTCATTTCTCTGTGGGTTAAGTTTTTTTGTATGCTTTTTGTAGTATTATGCATTGGATATCACTTATTTCAAGTCCTCTCTTGATTGCCACCTTTTGGATCTGTTGTGGAACAAATATTGGGTAAATACCCTATCTTCTTCGCCTCTCTTGGGCAATGGCGATTATGTTGCAGGACAAATTTCAGATTTAGGTAATTATCTCTTCTAAATTCATTTGATAGGAAAGTTTTGTTTGATGGTTAGTTGGTTTAGTTTTCATGTTTGCAAATGAAATATGGCCAAGTTCTTGTTGTTCACCTTGATTACATTGTTTCATCTTGCAGCTGAAAAGCTGGAGCAAGCAGAGAATCAATTAGCGCACTCTCGCATTGGCCCGCTAGGACCTCCTCGGAAAAAGGAGGTCAGTATGATATCTTGTTGTCTATATCGTTATCCAAATCTGTTCAAAGGCTAATCTTGTTTCCCCTCCCTAATTCTAATGTGAAAACTGGAAACCCACTTATGAAATGCAGGAAGAATCACAGCTTGCTAAGATTACTAGAGACAGTGCAAAGATCACTGTGGAGCAAGTCCATGGTTTAATGTCACAGGTGACTAGCTTTATCGGATTCTTAGATATACTTGCCTGCATTTGGAAAAGTTTTACATAAATCCTTCTGTCATTCACTTTTAGCCATTAATCCTCAATATTTTCCCACTTTATACTTGTAGGTTATCAAGGACATCTCTTTTCAACTCTGTAAGACTGTCAAATAGGGGTCGTAGTGAGCAATCAGATCCTGAGCCTATGGTTGAAGCCTGATCCTAACATTCCGGTACCAATGCAGCAAAAGAGGAATTCATTACATGGCTAATGTTTCCTTTCCATGAGAGACAACTTTTTACGAGAATAGGGAACATAATTTCAGGCTGCATAGTTTTGTTCCCTTGGATACACTGATGTAAATCCTTTGGCGTCAGTCAACATTCATTTTGTTTGGATATTTAAGCTTTTAACTAATTCATCCTTAGTTATGGCATGTTTGAAATCTTAGTATGGAGTAAATTTCAAAACTGTCAGTTTCAGTAGGAAACTGAAATTTGATAGATGGCATGGTTCAATATATATTTTCTGAAATTTGATCCCATGCAGCTTCAAAAATGACCGGTGGAAATAGTTGCATTGAGAAAGATATGATCCTTTACCTTTTCAAAAACAACAAAATAGTAGTGGTAAGAATTTGGTAACCATCACCATCGGACGGTGCCAATCTTTCGTCAGTGGAGACAAAAACATAGTCATTTTTTAGCGTAGGCCTGGCCCAACCCAAGGTCTACAATTTTCCGAATTGAAATTTTTAGACTTTCCCAGCCCAAAAAGATTGTGGAAGTTTTGGTAATTGGAAGAATTGAGAGTTGCACTTGCAGCAGTAGAAGACTATATGAATGGCAAATTTTTCTCTTTTTTTTGTTTCAAAACTTAGGACGAACTGTTCCCACTTGTTTGCAAATGTATATGTAATCATTCCTGATGCCCCATGGGGCAGTAGATACCGCCTAGAATAAGGATAGCCAGAAGTTTGTTGTGGAAAACAAAGGGCAAACCAAACAATCCCTTTGTCTTGCATTTATATGGATGGATGAAAAGAAAAGAAGCAAAAAAAGGGGAAGGGGAGTTTTGAAGAAATGGGTAGCAGAAAAGCCACCAGCACCGGATTAAATAGGAAGAAATCCTAAGAAAAGGACAGAATAATGTTAAAGCAATAGTGCATTTTCACATGCAAAGCAAAGGACACAAGAACTCAAAATTGTGAGCCTGTTTGATTTTATAGGTTTCTCAAGAATACAATCATGATTTTGATTTAGGTTTTGGATTTCCAAAATGAGAGGCCCTCCGCCCCTCTTCTAGAGACAGAGACGACTTTCTCTCAATCTCATAATCGCCATCACTCCATATATTGAATATGATATTTCCCACTACATAGAAAAAAAGTGGCAAATTAAAAGACAAAAGACCTTACAAAATCGCCTACGGCCTACCCTTTAACCTTTTTATCCTCTTAGTCACTCATATTTTGTGGACTCTATTAAATTAAGCCATACATGCATATTTCAAAGCTCAAATTGCATTAAGATTCCCCCTAACACACCAAGAAATGGTCCTCTTCATGGGCTTGAGAAACAACCCTTTGAAGCACTACTTGTGACAATCTCACATGGGATTTACTCCCTACCACTAGCTCTTTTTCTTTTTTATTATATACTCTCAAGTCTCAACTGAATTCTTTCTGTTTCTCCCTTTTTCCATACCTAAGGAAGGTTACATGTGACAGCATTTCTTGAGCCCACCTGTGATCTCAACCCTTTGTCCTTCTCTCTCTCTATAATTTCTCTCTTTATTTTTTATCTAAAAAGGAAAAGGAAAAAGAAAAAGGAAAAATTCGTTCATCTGTAAGCCCTAATCTTAACCAACTTCATTCATTGAAAAGTGTTTCCAAATCCAAACAATTCAGACGCTAGCTTGTATAATTCTCGTGATTGATATATCTAAATGTGGGTTAATTTCATGACAGTATATAAATGTTATCACGGCCATGGATCCGTGCAGTTTCTCGATACATGTAGGCTTTCCAATCATCTCCAAATCTGTAATTATAAACATCTTTCTCAACAATTTCCAGAGAAATGGCAAATGGAACATGATAATTTTAGTAGTGGGAAATGATGGGAAATGGGAATCATCAAATATGCTCAATCCACTTTAGAAAGTGGGCTGTCTCCTTATCATCTCCATGTTTGAAACGATACAATACAATACCAGGCAATTTTCCACTGTTTTTCAATGTTTATCCAAATTAAATTGTCAGGGAAAGTCGAAACCTTGGCAACAGGGGCTAACTTCACTCATCTTTCTTTTTTATTTTCTCTAGTGATAGAAATGGCATCAAATTCAGATCAAACAATGCTGGAAGCCCTTTTTTTCCCGAGAATCTTTCTGATCATGAGAGGTTTTTTGCTATAGAAAAAACTTTTCTAAAAAGCATTGGTGCCAATAAATCTGGAGGCTGTAGGCAGTGACATCTTTTAGTAATATAGTGAGTAGTAGGAGTAGCAATTATTCTATCTCTGTCAGCTTTTCCGCACAAATGTTAGTGTTGGTTTTCCAATTGTCTTTCGTTTCAATGGCTCCAAATGGGTCTTTTAAAGAGCTCTTTGGTGGACCCTTGTCCCTTTGGAACATAAATTATGGACCATTTTATGTGTTCATTCATTGAGTAGCAATTATATAGAATAGTTTGAACCAAAAAAAATGATAATAATTATAGAATAGTACTGAACAAAATTGGTGGAGATTTTGTTTTGTGTGTGTGGGGGGAATATATATTTGCCTAATAATCTGCCAATATTCAATCCAATCCATCTGTAATCGCCACACACTTGTCTCCTACTAATTGAAATCTCATCCCATTTTATTCTTTCAGAGGAATTATTATTAGAGGAGGAGATAAGGGAAGGGAAGGGGAGAAATCAAAGTTTAATTTGCTACTATCTTCCAACGTCAAAAGACACCTAACCTTTAAGATGAAGAAAAATGAAACAAAAAGGTGGAAGAATATATCAATCAAGACATCCACTTTTCCACTTTCTTTCAATAATAATTTTTGCTCTAACCAATTTTTTTCTCCGTACCGTACATACAATATTTGAACATATTGGTGCCACTCAAATATCACAAGTCCCTTGATATGGGTTCTTTATTCCTTACAACGGGACCGAGCCCAATTTAATTAATAATAACAACAAGTAGAAGGGGGAAAAATCTTGGTCTATTCTTAGACTAATTTCCACAGTCTTGCTTTCTTTTTTCCTTTTTAATTTTTTTGCTGATTTTTTTAAATACTAATAGGAATATGGCCTGTCATGATCAAAGATATTTAACATCAATAATTAAGTAGTACTAGTAATATCTAACAAGGAAAGAATTACTTTTCTAATATATAGTGAAAATGACTATATATTGGCGTGGGAGGACCATATGACAGAGCGCTGGATTAATTCTGTCATTTTAGTCTAAATATATCAAGGAATTTTCAATATGCTAGAAAGTCAGCAACATATCATATCATAAATTACAAATTTAGGCATTGATCTATGCCTGTTATTCCAAAATTATATCATTATATAAGTTTGAGGTTCTATCTTCTCTGTAATTTGCATCTAGATTAATTAAGATGTAATATGAAAAAAAAAAAAAAAACAAACAAACAAACATAGCTGAAAAGAAGCATGCCATAGAGAGGAAGGGGGTAAAATCGTAAAAGACATTCAATTATGTGGGATGAAACTAAGTACAATTGATCAAAAGATAGATTGATTTGTCATGAATATTGATTAAGTACAATTGAGGTTCCATAATGTGGGTATCCACCCTATAGTTTAGATGTCGACACCGATAATAGGTCGGTTTGACTTGACCTTATACAAGCAAATTACCTATATGTCCAAATTTACTTTATATGCTACAAAGCAATAGTATTAGATTATTACCAAAAATCTTTCAAAAAAAGATTATTACCAAAAAAAAAAGAGGCAAGATTAGATTAGACAATCTTTTTCCTAAATTCGTATTCTATTATAAAGTTTATTTTTTTATTTATACAAATTAGTATAAAGTTTATTTTGACAACATATATATCAAATCTAATTTGACATTTTTAAGTACTAACATGTGTTCACATTCCTTATTCCCAGCCTTCCAACCAGCACAATACCATTATTAAACCCAATAAATCCGATCATGAGAGCGCTGTATACCTTAATTTTGGGAGGATTTAAAAACTAAATGTTTCGTTAAAAAAAAAACCTATATATATATATATATATATATATTCCCAAAAATTTGGAAAGAGATTATAAAATAAGGCAAATTATACAATACACCGGCGGTGGAGTTTAGAAAACTACACAAGCGGGTCCTAAAGGGTGACATGTGTCCCTTAGGGACTAGATTGAAATATTTAAAACTTAATTAATTAAAAAAATAGACATGTGTCAACTCCACAAGCCGCTTGTGGAGTCCAAAATTTACACCACCGGTATATGATAATGTACAAATGTCAGCAATGCTCTCGTGAAACCGAAATTCAGAACCGTGATACCGTCAGTCTAACGTTGCGCGAGCCTTCAAATTTATAAACTAAAAATAATAATTAAAATTAAAATGGTCAAAAAAAATCAACCACTGGTCCATTAGTACATTACATTCTTTTTGGTACATACATCACATAAAATAAAGTACTAATAAAAAACTTAAAATAAACTGTTTGTTATTAGCATATATACTATATGATGATATATATATGATATATCCCATCCAGATTAATTGGGGTGATCAATTTGCATCTGGAAATTTGACTTTAGAGTAATCCAATCCGATTGATTTTAGTTGCATTGGTATGGGTCCCACGGGAAGGCCTTAATTAATGGGTAGAACTTAGAAGAGTCCGAGAGTCAGTTGCTTAAGCCCGCCGGCGTTTGGGAAATTAAATTAGACTTTGATCCTTTGAAAGTTTCAATATCATAGGTTGGGCCTCTTGAGTCTTGCCTTTTGTCTTTTGCCCTTTGGCAAGGGGTCCCGCCATTTTAAGGGTCAATTAGCCTTTTAGTACTCTTGATTTTCTAAAATCTCTTCCACCACACAAAAGGATTTCATATTCCAAGCTAAGCTATCAGTATCACGGCAGGTTTTTACCTTATTTAATTTTCTTTTTCTAAGTTTCAAGTTTCAACGCTATAAATGGGTGGTCCAAACTTGTGTAAATGTAATCGTCTGATTGAGAAGAAAGTAAAAAAAATAAAATAATAATTCACTAACCAATCCTTTATCGTCTTTTCGTCTATGGTAATTGGATGATAATGAAGAATAATGAAAGTCATCTACCCACTAACGGAACCAAAATTGACTGATCGAGAAGGGTCAAAATCGGCAGATGAATAATCGAAAGCAACAACATAACATTTCTGGTTTTTTTTTTTTATTTTTTTTTTAGTTTTTACAACTCCTCCGACCCTTGATTTTTAAATTCAAATGCAACCATCTAATCTCTGAATAAGGTTAATATTGTTTCTAGTAAAAGAAACATTATTAC
The DNA here is from genome assembly GCA_001974805.1 of Corchorus capsularis. Lineage (NCBI taxonomy): Eukaryota > Viridiplantae > Streptophyta > Magnoliopsida > Malvales > Malvaceae > Corchorus > Corchorus capsularis. The sequence goes on along the minus strand of AWWV01009511.1, from coordinate 87,907 downwards.
TATAGAATACTACCACTACTTATTATATATATTCAAAATGTGAACCATCTCGTTTCTTTTTCGTTATCTTTGCTTTGTTTGTAAGACTAAACTAAAATTACTTTGTTTGTATAATTTTTGATATATTTCCAGCCTAATTATGATTTAAACACGTATACATATACATATACATATATAAGGTATCTAATCATGAAAAATACTATATATAAACTAATTGTGAAAATGTACAAACAAATTAAAGAGTTGACGTATATCTAATTAAGTTAAGGAATAATTTTTAAGATTAAATATATAATAATTAATTTTAAAAATAGTATGTGTCCACTTTTTAGTTGGCTCGTGGAATTTAAAAACTGCATTGATAGTAGTATGTTAAATTCTTTTTTCATATAAATAAATAAATAATGATGAATCACAGAAGTTATGGAGATTTGTACATTTTCCTGAGTATGGAATTCTTTTAGATTATCATAATTCATAAGGAATTTCGATTTAGTAAATATTTTATTATTTACCTAAATAATAGGGCGTCCAAATTTAATGTAATAACCATAAATTTCGTTAGTTGAATAATTGAACACCAATTCAGATTCCACATAACTTTCTTTATCATTCATTATTTCAATTTTTTACAAACTTTTTTTAATTAATTAAAATTGTCTCAATTTACTACTATAAGCTTGAATAGTACAAATACTCCGTTGCCCCAAAAAAAGAGAAAAAAAGAAGAATAGTACAAATACTTCGTTGATGACATGACTTAATAAAAAAGAATATTGTCATGTGGTACTTTATTAGAGGGTGAGGACTAAGGAAAGCATTTGCAAATTGAATAATACAGATATGGTGTGGCTTCAAGGAAGGAGAATTCTTTTTTTTTTTTTTTTTTTTTGTTGAAAAAGATAAGCAATTGATATATATATTAAGGAATACTGAAGAAATGAGTCTAGGGAAATGACGGAGAATTCTGTTTGGCGTTTGCATGACTTAATGGCTAATGATGCCTATAAACAAAAGGACAAAATTAATTGATTTCCCCAACACAACAATGAAGAAATATATGTACGGTGAAGAAGAAATGTACTTGCATTCCCACCTAATTAATTACTAATTATTTTCCGGGTAAATATTCGGTATTCCATCTAATTAAATTATCACCCATATGGCAATATAGTATAACAGTATTATATTTAGGCACATTATATAATATACCGTCAGTGGAGTTTAGCAGACTACACAAGCGGGTCCTGAAGGGTGACATGTGTCCCTTAGGGACTAGATTGAAATATTTAAACATTAATAATTAAGAAAATGAACATGTGTCAACTCCACAACCCGCTTGTGGAGTCCAAAATTTACACCGCCGGTGTATCATATAATCACCCTATATTTATTGTCTTTTAGTTTTTGTATTTTTATTTTGATTTTTGTTGCTCAATGCCTGTGAGGGCATAAGGTCCCTTTTTTTGTACGGAAAAAATTAGTGCCCGTGACCGTGAGACTGAGGGCATAAGGTCAAAAGCAACAATTAAGCAATGTGTATATTTTTTTTTAATTTTTATGAATAAAATTATGAGATTTTTTTTTTGGAGGGTTGTCTTATGAGTTTTATAGATAGCCTTTTAAGTTTTAGGTAAAGTAAAACCGAAAAATGGGGCTCAATTGTGATTGAAAATAGACTGTGATTTGTGGGGACAAATGAAGACAAAAACCTCAAATTGGAGGTAGGGGGGAGCCGGTAATGAACGGAAATTTCCTACCCTCAGCCACCGCAAATTGACACGTAACCTTTTTGCCAATGGGAAAACCTCTTCCTCACCTACAGTCTCGAGAGATAATCAAAACATTCATTATCTGCATTTGAATCATATATGCACACAAATATTGGTTTTCCCATTTAGTAAATTTGGTTACATAGCTGCCTTATTTACACTACCACTCTCCCACCGTCGTCGCGTCGCTTCCACGCTCCTCCCTCTTCTTGTCCATTGCAACCGAATTTGCTCTTCCACGTTTATGTTATGGCAACATAATTAATTTCGCTAAAAACTTCAACTTGTTTTTTACATTAATTGTAATAGTTAGTAAATAAAATTACATGGAATCATCATCATCACACAATTGAAACATATAGTAATAATTAAATCAGTTACATTGTGAATAAATTTTAAAAAAATTGTAAATCGTGTGAAAATTAAAAAGAAAAGAAAAAGTAATGGATCCTATATATCGAAATCGTATGCTAGTAGTAAACTAATTGGTAACGTGAGAGCATGTGCAGAGGCATATCCCAAGACGTGAAGCAATGAAAATCAATCCAATTATTATGAAACTAAGAACAAACACTAATATAGTGCTACGACCTACCACCATGTATAGTAACATTGGTTGGTGCCACCGTCACTCCCAATACTATCCGCACACATATTGCATCTTATCACATATGCTTTAGCCTTTAGCCATCGCCTGCCGACCACTTATGCCATGCTAATGATTCCTTTTTTCTAAAACATAGTAGTAAGTAAAAGTAAATCGATTATAATTATGTCCTAAATATTTTTTTAAATGTCATAAATATATTATTTTTATTATTTATTTATATCTGATCTTATTACTTACAAGTAATTGTATACACACACGTGTTCCCCTTACGCGACACGTGACGGCTATTTGGGCCTTCAAGGGTAATTCCATATGTGGGTCCCATTTGAAGATTAACAGTATTTTCAGTTTTCCTTTTTATTTTCACAAACTCTATGATCCATCTTGCATTCACACGTGCCTCGATTTGGAATTAGTCAGAATTTAATACAAATATTGGATATTGAGAGAATTGTAAAAAAAAAAAAAGTTACTATGAAAATCTATGCAGTTAATGGCTTACTTTTGATATATAATCATACATGAAAACTTTAATTAATCAATTTTCTTTTGTTTTGGCACCAAGAAAGCAATTAATCAACTTTTCGTACTAATTTTACTTGTTGAGTGTTCTATATTCATTTTATTTGCACATGAAAATCTATAGATAAAAAAATTACTTTCATAACCATTCAAGTGGTTCGACAATTACTCTCTGAATAAAATCTTATGAATAGATAAAATCATTACTGCGAAAGATTTATCTCACAATACAACGACACAATTCGAACAATATTAACTTGTAAATATATAAACAAAATTTTATTTCCATGAATGATGAAGTTATCCTTGATTATCAAATTCTATCATTTATTTATCAATATATATATACTTCAAATTAAAAAGGACAGTAATATTTTGTTTTTTTTTTGGGTATTTTTCATAATTCAAAAGAGGAAAATTGAAAAGCAATGGAAAAAAGTCCTAAAGATTCGGAAGACAAGTGTGTGAAATGCAGAGAAAGAAGAGGCGCGTGGCAGGTCAAAGAGGGCAAGAAGGACCAGAAAAAGGCTAAAGCGGGACCCGCAGTGGCGTTCTAGTGCGCTTCTTCTTCTGGTACTATAAATCGAGGGCAGCGATTTAAGGCTCCCCCTCCTCCATTTCACGTATATAAACGCTCAAACCAGAAACAGAGTCTCCATTCATCATTTACGTAATTCTAAAAACCCCAGAGAAAAAAAAAATAAAAAAATCTCGCTATCTGCTCTGCATTTTTTTCTTCGTAGACTTTTCAATAGCGCTTCTTAGTCGTTAGCATAAAGTAGTATAAGTATTAGCCTTTTCCCTTGCTTTGAATATGAGTGCTTGAGCGTCGGCGTTTCCTTTAACATTTACTTGTTATACTGACATAGCTCGTTTCTTCTCCGGTTGCTACTCCAATTAAGCTTCGAAAATGGGTGGCGACAAGGGAATCAGCCTTGAGGAGATCAAAAATGAGTCCGTCGATCTGGTATACGATTTCTCCATTTTTTTTAAACTTATATCAGTCGTATTTTGATGCATGGAATTCTATTTGGATTGGATTGGTTAATCTCTGTTCTGTTTTTTTTTATTAAGAAAGGCGATTAAATATGAATCGTTAATCTGTTGCTGTAAGCCTTCTCTGTTTTTTTTTTGGAATTTTTTCACGGAAACAAAACTTCTCAAGTACTGAATTCCTAATTCATCAAACTAGTTGTTTTCGATTTTTTTTCTTTGGCTAACTGAGAACTGAGAAGAGTTTCTTAAAGCTTTTCTTATTTTTTTCTTCTAAAGGAATTTTAGCGAATTTGAATTAAGCGATGAGATTTTGTTTGTCGTCTCTGTTTTAGAAGATAAAACTTGCTATCATCGATAGCATTATTTGCCGTTTCATTTCTTCCGTTTCTTATTTGTCCATATTTCTTCCGTTTTCCAAGTATACCAAACAAAGCGTCGACGTGTTCTGCTTCAGGATTGCTGTTACGTTTGATAAATTAAACACGTATCTGCTTTTTATTTTCTTTGCATAAAAGCTTTGATATAGTATCTGTTTCTGGTAAAGCTTTGATGTGTATTCCATCATGTGTTTTAATTGAATCCTAATTAGTCTTTGTACCTCCATTTTTTTAGTTAATGTCCCTTCCTCTTCTTTTCTTTCTTAAAAAAAAAGAAAAGAAAAAGAAAAAGAGTTTGATTAAGCTGAGATCTACGTATGAGTGTAGTAATCAATCATTAATTTGGCCATAAATTTTGCGATGGTGTTTCTTTCATTCACCTCACTGATAATTTTGTATGGAAAAACAAATCGAAGCTTCCTACAATTTTACGACATAATGGAAATACTTTTTTGATTTTATTTCTTTTTAAAGTTATTTTCGCTTGTTTGGTAATTTTGAGTGACCCAATCACATGAAACAAGTGGGTTGATAAGGCTGGCTGAGCGCTGAGGAACGTGGTTGACAAATGGATTTGATAGCCAAGAGAGAATCATGATATGATATTGACCAAACCCACCACCAATTGGTTAACTTTTTCTACCATATATGCCGTTTGTCACAACGCGCCCAGAATACGTGCCAAATGAAAATGATATTTCTTTTAATTTTTTATATCTATAATATTTATATTTATCTATGCTCCAAAGATTTTTGAATTCCATATAATTTCACATATTTTGGAAATAAAACATTCCTTTTACCATAGTTTTACCATATTTATAAGCGAGGCAGACAAGTGTTCCTTCTCTGATATACTACTACTTTTCTGATAAAATTTTTGGGGCTTAGAATTTCCTTGTCCTTTTCATTTTTATGTGGAATTAGACAATAGGAGTATTACCTTTTTATCTTAAGAAAGAAAGTAGGTATTTAATTCTGTTTCTGATGATTTTGAATAAGGTTTTGTGATTCTTTTAGCCGAAAAGGTTCAACCAGTTCTTTTTACTATTGGGCTCTAAATGTCAAGGGAGAGGATTAAGGGCAATATTTTGACTTAAATACAGTGTAGTGTCGATTTGTGCTCGGTTTTCACTTTTCACATGATCGATGTGAATCTCTTCACGAGCCGAGGGCAGGTTAACCAACTAAAATGTTGGTGTTCATATGCTTCTCAATTTTATATTTTTGGGTTCTGAAAAAATGAAAGGGCAAGTCTGCTACCGTATTTACCAATCGCTTCGCTGGCGTGTTTTCAAGAGCTCTTAAAGCCCAGGGAATTTCTATTTCCCCGAATTACATTCTTAGCCAGAACTATTTGGTTTCTTTTATTCTGAGATCAAGTGGGGCTACTTTTAGAAGCACCGATTCCACATAGCTAGATTAGGCGCTATCCAGTGTGATTCTCTAGCAAAAGATGTATGCTATTGCTAGGCTAATATTAGCTGTGCCGATAAAAAGCTTCATTAAAAGTATATTCTTATGACTTTATTCTCATAAGTGTGTTGGATGATGAGTCTTTCTTTCTGCTACGCTTGATTTCTGTCCAGGCTTAACCACGTTACTGAAAATTTATAGTAGTAAAAATGGATTGATGACCTAATGCAGTAAGCATCATCTACATATATATAAGTTGGCTAAGAAAGTGATAATTGCTTACAGGAACGTATTCCTATTGAGGAAGTTTTTGAGCAGCTAAAATGTACAAGAGCTGGGTTGACTTCCGAGGAAGGCGCCCAACGCCTTCAAGTTTTTGGACCAAACAAACTAGAGGAGAAAAAGGTTCATATCATAACCATTTAGATATGAGTTTTTCAGTTTTCTGCTTCTGGATGTTATATAATATATGGGATGATTCTTTGTAAACAGGAGAGCAAATTTCTGAAGTTCTTGGGTTTTATGTGGAACCCTCTGTCATGGGTCATGGAAGCTGCTGCTATAATGGCTATTGCCTTGGCAAATGGTGGTGGAAGGCCTCCAGACTGGCAGGACTTTGTTGGTATCATTGTCTTGTTGGTGATTAACTCTACAATCAGTTTTATTGAAGAAAATAATGCTGGTAACGCTGCAGCCGCTCTCATGGCTAATCTTGCTCCAAAAACTAAGGTGAAAAACGAGACACTCAGCAACTCTACAGTTCATTGTGTCATCTTTTCAACTTTTCTTAATCTTGATTTAATCGTGTGGTTCTTGTACCATAATGTAGGTTCTTCGAGATGGTCGATGGAGTGAGCAAGAAGCAGCAATTCTGGTTCCAGGGGACATCATCACTATTAAATTGGGAGACATAGTTCCGGCTGATGCTCGTCTTCTTGAGGGTGATCCTTTGAAGATTGATCAATCAGCACTCACAGGGGAGTCTCTACCTGTCACGAAGAATCCATCAGATGAAGTGTTTTCTGGGTCAACATGCAAACAGGGTGAAATAGAAGCAGTTGTTATTGCAACTGGTGTCCACACCTTCTTTGGTAAAGCTGCTCACCTAGTGGACAGCACCAATCAAGTTGGACATTTCCAGAAAGTGCTAACAGCTATTGGTAATTTCTGCATTTGCTCCATTGCTGTTGGAATACTCATTGAGATAATAGTCATGTACCCAATACAGCACCGCAAGTACAGGGATGGAATTGACAATCTGCTAGTTCTCTTGATCGGAGGAATCCCAATTGCTATGCCAACTGTGTTGTCTGTCACCATGGCTATTGGTTCCCATAGGCTTTCCCAGCAGGGTGCTATCACAAAAAGAATGACAGCCATTGAGGAAATGGCAGGCATGGATGTTCTATGCAGTGACAAAACTGGGACTCTGACCCTGAACAAGCTTACTGTTGATAGAAACCTAATTGAAGTTTTTGCAAAGGGAGTCGAAAAGGAGCATGTTATCCTTTATGCAGCAAGGGCTTCAAGAACTGAAAACCAGGATGCTATTGATGCTGCAATTGTAGGAATGCTTGCAGATCCAAAGGAGGTAATTTATTCTTCTGGCTCTTTATTCTTAATATTTTGATGGATTTTAGAACTCTTTAGTGATTTGAAGAATGATTGGCCAGGCACGAGCTGGTATCAGGGAGATTCACTTCTTACCATTCAACCCTGTAGACAAGAGAACAGCTCTTACCTACATTGACTCTGATGGAAATTGGCATCGTGCTAGCAAAGGTGCACCGGAGCAGGTAATAATACGTCTCTTTATGCACTATCTGTTTTGAAAGTTTCAGGGAGAGAACTTCTAACTTATGTGCTTTCAATGTTCTGGAATAGATCATAACTCTTTGCAATTGCAAAGAAGATGTGAAGAAGAAGGTTCATGCAGTTATTGACAAATTCGCTGAACGTGGACTTCGATCTTTAGCTGTAGCAAGACAGGTCTGCAAATTAAACTTAGCATGCTTCATGTTGATTAGTTAAGTAAATTTTGGTAATCATATTGTTTGATTTCCATTTATGCAGGAAGTACCTGAGAAAAGTAAAGATTCTCCTGGGGCACCATGGCAGTTTATTGGTTTGTTGCCGCTTTTTGATCCCCCAAGGCATGACAGTGCTGAAACCATCAGAAGAGCATTAAACCTTGGAGTGAATGTTAAGATGATTACAGGTAAGAGTTGTTTAAATATTATTTCTATAGTGTTCATTAATATTATAATTTCGTGTCTTGATGTAATTTTTGGATTGTTTTCTACCACATCCAGGGGATCAACTTGCCATTGCCAAAGAAACTGGCAGGAGGCTTGGAATGGGCACAAACATGTACCCTTCTTCTTCCTTGCTGGGCCAAGACAAGGATGCTTCCATAGCTGCCCTCCCAATAGATGAATTGATTGAGAAGGCCGATGGATTTGCAGGAGTATTTCCAGGTGTGTCCAGTTGTAAAATGTCTTTTGTGATATTCTAAAAATTATATAAAATCTATGTTTTCTGAGAACTTTGTTGATAAGATGATGTGTTGGCAGAACTGGTATATTTGTGCTCATTTTTTAGTTAAAGAAAATATGTCTGTGTGATTCTGCCTGCTTGTCTCTCGTGGAAATTTCGTTCAGACACCTTGATATTTTTAGCTCTTCTTTGGTAGCATTACTAACTTCTTTTGCTATAGAGTTGTCTGCTAACAATTCCTTTTCATGTCAATGACAGAGCACAAATATGAAATTGTTAAGAAGCTACAGGAGAGGAAACATATTTGTGGCATGACAGGAGATGGTGTGAATGATGCCCCTGCATTAAAGAAGGCAGACATTGGAATCGCTGTTGCTGATGCTACAGATGCTGCTCGAAGTGCTTCAGACATTGTTCTGACTGAACCTGGGCTAAGTGTCATTATAAGTGCAGTACTTACCAGCAGGGCTATTTTCCAAAGGATGAAGAATTACACGGTTAGTCACAGTCACATTGTACCGTAGTTTTGTTAGCATTTTATTGTCCTTTATTTCACACTACAAGATTTTGTAACCTTTCTCCTACTTCTTTCAACTTTGTAGATCTATGCAGTTTCAATCACCATTCGTATCGTGGTAAGTATATCAAGACGTATGTATTGTTGAGACTTCTACGACACTTTAATGCTAAGTAGATTTACTGATGAATTAAGTATTTTCCATTTTCATTTTGGCAGTTTGGCTTCATGTTTATTGCCTTGATATGGAAGTTTGACTTTGCACCATTCATGGTTTTAATTATTGCCATCCTTAATGACGGTGAGATGATCTTTATTAGATTGTTATGTCAATATACCCTTTACCAGTCATGCAGGCCAACCCACCATGGTCTTGAATCTGATTCATGTTGTAATCACATCTATAGGTACAATCATGACAATTTCAAAGGACAGAGTAAAGCCATCTCCACAGCCAGACAGCTGGAAACTCAATGAGATCTTCTCTACTGGCGTTGTACTTGGAGGCTACTTGGCACTAATGACTGTCTTATTCTTCTGGGCAATGAAAGACACCAGTTTCTTCTCAGTAAGTAAAGCTTTTGCTTTCCTATTGCTGTATTTTGTTTTTTTTGGGGGGTGAGATTTCTTTCGCTTTTGCTAACTTTCCTTTCCTATTATTTTAGGACAAGTTTAATGTTAAACCATTGAGCAATAGTCCTGAAGAAATGATGGCAGCTTTATACCTTCAAGTTAGTATTGTGAGCCAGGCTCTCATTTTTGTCACCCGTTCCCGCAGCTGGTCCTATGTTGAACGTCCTGGACTTCTACTAGTCAGTGCATTTCTAATTGCTCAGCTGGTAAGAAATTTTACTTTACCAATCTTTTAAGATATCCATTACGAAAACCTGTCCTTTTATACTTAAGTTCTAGCATCCCGTCACTTAATTTTCTGTAAAGCAGGTCTCACAAGTTTTTCTTTATTTGTAATTTCTTGTCAAGGTACCCTGCAACTAGATCTACCTTCTATAGTATGTAGTTGCAATTGCATAAGTGCCATGAAGTTCTGTTTCCATTATTGCAGTGAAAGTTATAAAAAGACTAATTTTAAAGATTCTACTTCATGGATCTTATTCTTCTTCTAGACAAAAACCTGCAAACTCCCTCAAATGCTGTGTTTATTTACGAACTCCCTATCCTAACATAATGAAACCTCTTTATATTTGGCAGGTGGCCACTTTGATAGCAGTCTATGCAAATTGGGGTTTTGCCAGGATCAAAGGTATGGGTTGGGGATGGGCTGGAGTAATCTGGCTTTACAGTCTGGTGACTTATATCCCTCTTGATCTTATCAAATTCGCAATCCGATATGTTCTTAGTGGAAAGGCTTGGGATAACCTTTTGGAGAACAAGGTATAATTTTTCTTGCAATTCTAATTTTTGCCTTCTGTTTGATGAAATTCAATTACTTTGATATATGACTCTTGTGCTATCTTTGAATTCTAGACTGCCTTCACCACTAAGAAAGACTACGGAAAAGAAGAAAGAGAAGCCCAATGGGCAGCTGCACAGAGAACTCTACATGGTCTTCAACCACCTGAAACCTCAAACATTTTCAATGAAAGGAGCAGTTACCGGGAACTTTCAGAGATTGCAGAGCAGGCCAAGCGTAGGGCCGAGGTCGCAAGGTGAGTCATTTAATTTCTTTTGTTACTTTAAAAAACTGGAATGATTTGTTCGAGTGCTTAAAAATGTCTGAAATTGATGAGTTCCATTTGTATGCATTGTGTGTAGGCTGAGGGAGCTGAATACACTGAAGGGGCACGTGGAGTCGGTTGTTAAGCTGAAGGGACTTGACATCGATACGATTCAGCAGCACTACACCGTTTAAAAGAGCGGCGGCCATACCATTTTGGACGAACATAAAGGTCCATGATCATCTTTTCCTTTCAAAAGTTACAAAAAACAAAAAAAAAAAGATTATGATGACGAACAAGGCCTACCTGAAAAACTATGATGACCAATATTAAGATAGTACTCTAGATATTCTAGATTTTAGAGGCATTTTCCATTTTCTAAGTATTGGAATTTTAATGTTCATTGTTACTATCTCTTTTTGAATGAAAGAGGGAAGGAAGGAACTGTTGTCCTTTTTAACAGCAAAAATAACACCGGCTTTCATAGCCTCTGTTTCCAACAGAGTCCCATGTCATTCTTTTTCTCTTCCTTTTTGCTGTTACTACTCAAAGTTGTGCTACTTGCTTTGCAATGTGGATGGACCTTTAAGTTTTAAAATGAATATAGAAAAATGCTTAACAGCATAATAAGCTTTAAGAAACTCTATTTGGTTGTTCTACTTCTGTCTTCCTCATAGGGTTACCTTTTTTAGTGGCAGCGCCACTAATTTTCCATTTCAGTGCGTTTTAAGATGTGGCCAATATGAGGATCCGAATCCGATCAAGTAAAATAGAATCCATAAAGTATTAGGTTATTCTGTTATGTAACAAAAAGGCGCACTTGGATTGGACTAGTATCTCAACCATATCTTCTCACTGTTTTTATTATAACATAGATAAATGATTGAAAGAAGTTGGTTAAATCTTGTTGACAACAGCGCAATCATGCCTAATTTCACCCTGTTTTCCTTTCCTGACCCGAAGACGTCCAAGCTTGGTTATTGCAATTACAAAAGCCTCTTCAAAGGCTGTATTGTTGGATGCAAACACGTTAACAATATTCCTTGACATAGCATCATCAGTGAACAAAGACTGATCAGAGGTGAAAAGTCCTTTCCCTTGTTGAAGATTCTTGTAGTACAAGTTATCGAATGTTCGGGGCGTGGCTGAATCCATCTCAATTGCCATTCTGGGGTCTACATTTTCCGGGCACATTTGTCTCAGTTGCCTTGCATATGCTTGATCAAGTGTAGGATCAATTCCGGTCTTGCTTTTGAACTTGTAAATTCGTCTCGCGAACCGGCTGCAGTGTGAGAACCCAATTGTATGTGCTCCTAAAGGGATAAAACACTTTGTTAAAAAAAAATGAAAATGATTTATATGATCCAAAAAAAAATAAAGGTTGAATCAGGGTTTCTAAGGACATTAACATTTTAAAATGAATCAAGTAACCTGACAGAGCAACCAGATCCGTAAGAGTGAGACCATGAGAGGCAAACATTGCCTTGAGTTTGCCTAATTTGAAATCCGGACCAGGGAGATGATGTCGAACGCTGGCTTTTGTAGACATTCTACCATCAAGCCTCCCTAATTCTACAGCATAAAATGGACCTCCAGTCTGCACAAAGAATTTTTACTACTAAAAACAGAAACCAATGGACAAGATTGTATGAAAATTTTGTTTTTAAAGTTTTTCTTGTCCTGCCCTTAACCTTGTATTGATGGTAGAATATAATTAAGCAAGGTCTCAGGTTCGAGAACTTGCATACGCAGCCGCCGCCATTGGTAGGCTTACCAACCAAACCAAGGTGTGCAACCGGAATCAAATCCGGATTAGTCAGAGCAAAGCTCTGGATACCGAGTGGAAAAAAAAATTGTAAAATATAAGGTAAGATAGTTTTTGTACCAAAGTAATGACATCCCTAGTAGCCATGGCCAAGATGTCAGCACAAGAAACCTTGTTTCGGCACTCAGGCACACTATCGACAGCAGCCTTGGCTTTGATCACAGTGTCGAATCCATCCCCAGCTAATGAAAGATTATCTGGATTATCCTTTTCTGCTGTATTGTTCCATGAAGATAGCATCACCGAAGCATCGCACCCCTATTCAAATATGTACAACTATAACTATGTTAGGCCTATCTTAATATTTGAAAAGCTAAACCAATATATAATATAGGAATAGGACATGGCGACGAACCCGGACGAAACAATCATGGAAGAATAGTCTGAGAGTTGCTGGAGCTGTGACAAATGTCTGCTGGAACTTCTGTTTAACAGCGGAGTTGACAATGGATTCAACATCAGGGCATGAATTCTGATAATAACCAACTCTGAGTTGAGCATGGATTTGAGTAAGGTGGAGAAACAGAAAAAATGGCAGAAATTTGGGAGAAATATTCATTCTTTCTCAATCAAGTTGTATTTCTATTCAAGTTGATGCTTTGTTAATATTAGAATGAGGAGGTGGCTCTTTCTGTTTCAAGAATATTACTCTGGATGAAGACTAGAAGAAGAGATTAAGCAAAAACAAACAAGATTGCAAAACTAAGATCAAAGTGGTAGGTTTTATGTGCAAGATCTGACAAAGGACACTCTGGCATTTATAAATTGGAATTGTTGTTTACTAAACTTAATAGTGGAAGGCCTGAGTAGCTCTTTCACTGGCAAAAATTGGCCTTTTGGAAGTAAGAGAGTAGTCTAGTCTAGTGGGAGCTAGTGAGCGAACGCTCCATTTTGTTATCACTCGTGAGGTTAATATTATTTTCTTTTTTCCAGTTTTGGTGTTTATGGTTAAAAAGTTCATAATATGATTTTCATGATATATAAAAAAAAAAAATGGAGTGCAGCCACCACCACATTAATATTCAAAAAACATTACAGCTGTTTAAATGATTTGAATTTCATATACTCGAGGAATATTCCTTCCTACACGACAATTAAGTTAGTAAGCGTACCACTATACTGTAAAGTATAAAGTCACCACTCTTTGCTTCAACCAATTCTTCCTTTCTTCTATTAATAGAGATTCATCATACAAAAGAGATAAGATGCAATATAATCAACTCAAAAGGACATCCACAATGGGGAAGAACAAAAGGGTTTGAAGTGGGGGAATGTTATGTTCCTATACGAAATGTTGAAACCAACCGTAGCCCAAATGATTTGACATGCCGAGTACTTCTTTCATGCCTATACAACACCCATCTTCCACTATATGTAGCTTTGTACAGTCTTAAAACCTTCTGAACAAGTGAACCACTAACTGGGACTCCTAAGCTGAGATATTTGCTGCAGGGCTTCTGGTAGATTTAGCACAATCTCTGCATATGCTGATATTAAGAAGCAAGCATCAAAAAATGGTGAGAGCAGAAAACAGGGTGAAAAACTAATGAATATCCATTAGTGCTAATTCAGTAGCCAAGTGATTATGTCAATGAAATTCTGATCAGATGAAACATTTCCTACAAACAAGCAAACTGAATTCAGCAGTAACCCAAAAGTAAGTACTGAATGGAAGAGAAAGTGCATAGTTAACAGAAAACAAGTTAATCCAAGAATCCAGCAGCCTTTCTTGTCAAGCACACAAGTTAATTATACACGGAAAACACTGAAGCACATCAATATTCCAAAGAAACCAGATGCAGTTTGAACAATGAGAAAGTCTCGGAAGCCTCTCTCTATTGTCAGTAAGAGAAGTGAAAATTTCTAACAGCAATACCTATAATTTGAATGTAAATCTCATGAAAGCATTATCTAACACAAAGTTCTTCGATTGGAGATCAGAAACGTGAAAGCAATACCTTCTGGTAAGCTCATGGTTCTCAAGGCATCCTCCGCATAAGACAAACGAGCTGGAATGGGATGGGAATTCATTGTTCCATTTTCATTCCTATTTAAAATAGCTGAACTTGTATGATTCTTCTTTAACTGATGCATTGGCCAGGCTAGAACTTTTACTCGAGTTGGGAGTACAGAAACAAGATCTGCGTATCTAAGACTGATTGTTACCTTGCTGCAATAAATAAAAATATAACAGTCCCATCAAAAGCCAAGCAAAACATAATAGTTAATTAACTTTTAATACCCATGTATGATATTCTAACCTCATAATGAAAGACCACTCTAGTTTAAATAAAATAAAAAAAAAAAAAAAAAAAAAAAAAAAGCCAGCAGATCCCATCCCATCCGTAATTCTATATCACTTTTTATAAAATATACAAGAACATAAAGACAACTAAAGCTTGGACAAAAAAGAATAATTTAGAAGCGCCAACAGGAAAACTCAGTATTAGATAAGGTCTGAAAACCAAAATATTCCTTTGTGTAACCTTCCTCTGACAATTAACTATTTAACGACTTTCATATGTATTAAACAAACTGAACAATGATACATTAAACTACTTAAATTTATATATAAAGAGAAGTGATACTTCAAAAAGTGCAAAGTGGACCAACCAATCAGAATCATCTAGTACAAATTCAATCATGTGGTAAGGAAGGCTGTGATACAGCTCTCCTATTTGATTTCCATACAACTCCTTAATAAGTCGAACCTGCATATGTTGAGGACAGAAATCTAATTAGAACCCCTTAATGAACCAAAAAAACACATGAACACAAATATGGAATTCAACGGGAAACTTGGGATAGGCATCCTAGAAGATGAGAAACAGAAATATTCTACAGATTTTCAATGCTAGCAAATGATTTCAAATAAGAAATATGACATAAACACCATTACCTGTTCCCGTCTATCCACATAAGCCTGCAACAATTCTCCAATGTGATCTATAAATCTCTGAAAGAAGATACATATATAAATTGTTAAGAACAATTCTAACATCATGTTCTTAGTAAGTAAAAACCATATAGGCAAGCAAAGTTACCATGGCATTAGAAGAAAGAAGTTCATTTTCTGCTTCTCGTATTGGCAGGAAGAAAGGAACTGTATGTTCCAGGACAGTCATCTTTTCAAGAAATGACTTGCTCTCAAGCACACAATGGTACAGGTCACAAGGATCCCCTACAAAATTTATAGATGCTGATGAGGGACTCTAGACAACTAATTTAGAAGACAACAAACTTCAAAGAGGTTGAAACAACCTCCAATTTATCTTAGAACTTTACATCTTTGAATATGAAACATGATAGGATATGTCTCACCAGCCTTAAGCCTTTGTAAGACCACAATTATTCTACTATTGATTTTTTTACATGCAATAAGAGAAATACCAATAAACAAACAATAAAAACTTCTTCAGCAGTACCAGCGAAAGACGTCTCATATAATATGCCAATTCTTGTTCCTTCCAAACAGCAAATCACCTGTTAACATATAAATGTGAGCAACCAACAAATGACTTCACAAATGCAATAATAATAAAGCACATAGAATGAAACACTTGGAGCTGCTTTATTGACACTTCAAAACAAATTTATCAATAGCTAACTATCCTATATCTGAAGCAGACCAGCCAAACTAAGACCAAAAAAGATCTTCTCCAAGCTCCCATATTTTACAATTCGAGGAAAATTCCAAGCACTTTTCTCATGAAACTTTTCATCCTATCCCATAAAGAGTTAGAAAAATGCTCCATCTTCCCTCATCTTTGAGTAACCTTTCTTTGATATTGACATCAATCAGACATTTCCAAATCAACTTTTGCATTTCAAGGGGCAGATTCGGTATCAGTTATATTCCCCATCAGCTTGTGCATTGAAAAGTGTTCTTAACATAGTTGATGACCTTATTTCCAACTCTGTAAGTAATCCTCTCCTCGAAATGAGATGTTGGCATGTTGTTGTTTGTCTCCCCAGACCTTGCCTTTCTGTCAGCCTCCATGTGAACCTAATGACAAACCAGATACGTTACCATCTAGACAACTTATATCACAAGGAAAGAGTAGAAAACGTTATAACAAATCATTCATTAATTAAACCAAGAAGAATTATTCAATGGCATGCAACTGCCCAATCACCAGTTCCAACTCGAACAGTAGATCAAAACGAAACACAATTACTTTGAACCATTTAACAAGCCATACCTGCTCTCTTAATGTAGCTAATAACCCGTCATTCCACTGTTCACCATCTAAGTTAACCTCTGAACATTCAAAAGAAGGAAAACAAAAGGAAAAGAGATTTCTTATCAGATTGATTATGTTTATATGTAAAGACAGCTCCCATAAGAGGTTGATAGATGGAAAGAACAACTAATTGGCAATTGAAATGAATTTGTAAACTGTTAGCTCATTGGATGTAAAAGACATCCTAACTAAACTCCCTCAAAAAACATCCAACTCAAAAGTTAGTTGTGTCTCATTGTTCACGGCTTGAATTATAACAGTTTCCATCCCTAAGTATATTTCATTTCACATAGTATTGTTTAAGGGTTACGATATAAATACAGAGTCATAGAATGGAGAATGGAGTGCTGAAAAAAAAAAAAAAAGTTAATTTATACTGTAGAAACATAAAATTACCTTGACTTTGAGAAGCTCGCGCAGCTTCAAATTCTTTTTGCAGACGCTCATATATTGTCTTATCAGAATCCCTAGCAAATCACCATAATGATCAATCCTCAAGACCACAGAATTTAAAATCCATGCAACATAAATTAACAAGAAGCTAGTTATGGCTAGATAGATGCACATGAATCACGTCAGATAATAAAAGATAAGATCCTAAAGCACCAAAATCTTTAGCACCAAGCAACCAATGGTTGAAAGAACAAAACGATTATGCCATTTGACACAAGCACCAATAATAAAGAAAAAAAAAAAAAAAAAAAAAAAAAAAAAAAAAACTTTATCAATGGAGCTGTAGAAATTATACCTGGAAAGACGCTCTGTAAGTTGGGCATGCCTTTTGACAACATTTGCAACTGCCAATAAGCAAAAGACAATTGAATTCTTGTAGAAACAGCAATCTTATATATACATGTAGAATTAGAGGAAGTAAGGAAGAAAGAAGTATTAATACATCTTGCTCGCGTATTCTCCAATCGAATATCTTCCTCTTGCAAAAAATTCTGCAGACAAATTGAGAAATTTCGGCAATTTAACAAAGCTTTATAACTGAACCATGTGTTAAGGAAGACAATAGATAAAAATGCATATGAACACTTACCACTTCACCCATCATTGGAGATAAGTTGTTATTGTGCTGCAAAAGTAGAAGCATTTAATTTCAAATTAACATTTTAGCACTAACTAATAATACTAATAGCAAAATTAATAGCAAGATGATCAAATATTAACTTTACCTGTTTGAAAGTTGCAGCAATCGACAGCAATTCGGAGAAAGAAATAGGAATTAAGAAACTGATTGATTTCTGTTTTTGCAATGAAACCCTAGAACAAGCCAACAGGGAAGATGAGGAGGGAGGGCTCTATCCACTGTATGTTTTCTTCAATTGGACCTCTAACGGCTAAAGATGTTTGGGCCTATTGGTCTCTGATTCAATTGGAATTAAAATCCATCCAAGAATGGGTTAGTCAGTTGTACTTGTATGGCTTCTATAGTTTCTTATAAAAAGCCTATTTGCAAGCCCAACCAAGTTTATGTACTTCATCGAAAATGGTTTGTCAAAGCATTGATGATGTGAAAAATATTCTTGGGAGAGTTTACTCCTATAGTGGGCCAATCCGGTTCGAAAAAATGTTAACTTGTAAATCTATCAAAAAAAAAAAACATTGACAATGTAAGGTTTGGTTTGATATCGTCAAAAAAAATAAATAAATGTAAGGTTTGGTTTGACATCGTCTAAAAAAATTTGTATTTCATCTCAAATGCAGTATTTAAAAGGTTGAAATCTCAAATAAAGACCCAAACTTTAAAAAATGTCAAACAAAGACCCCTACTTTTTTTAAAGACTCAAATAAATCCATTCTGTCAAACTAATTTCCACTTTTCGTTTCAAAATTTGACCATAATGAATGTAATTTTTGTCGATTTTAGACTATAGTAACATCGACATTTGAGAGGGAGATAATTAAGTTTAACACTATTGTTAATAAGAGGTTTTAAAGTAATTAATATTTTTTTTTTAATTTTTTAATCATAAATTAAAAGTTATTTTATATTTTTATTTTTTATGTTAAGTTAGTTAATTTCCTAAAATTAGAATTATAAAATCACGTGTTAATTTCTTATTTGTTTATGCACCTTTTTACGGTGTAATTCACGCTCTGTTTGTATTAATGGAATGGATCTATTTGAGTCTTTTCGAAAATTTTGGACCCTTATTTGGCATTTTTTAAAGTTCGAATCCTTATTTGAGATTTATGACAAAGTTCGGGGGACCTATTTGAGATTTCAGCCAATTTAAAATCAAGATAATCTGGAAAGTTTTTTTTTTTCCACAGCTCAGAAAGGGGTTACAGTGGTACTTACTAATCACCCACCAACGAGAACCATTGGTACGATTCGAGCCCCAAACCTTAGAGTGAATGTCCGAAATCTTACATACTCAACCAACCTCAATTGGCCTTGAAGAGTGTTTTTCACATTAAATGACTGAAATCTCCTAAATATTTTTCTCTTTACTTTTTAATAACTAATATCAATTTTACACATTTTATTTTTCTACCACATTTCTACATCGCAATACCAATTAATTATATTTTTCTACTGCACTTTTAAATGGTACTTTTCAAAAAACTTCTTCCAAACCAAACTTTTTTCAAACCTCAATCTTAATACCAAACTAGAACTAAATAATATGATATTACTCGCAAACTACTCTAATTCGATTTGAGAAATGCTTAAACTCGAACCCTTTTTTACCAAGCTTTGGTTAAGTAATGAGTTGAACGGAGTTCGAGCTTCATTATGCTCGGCTCAAGTGGTTTGCAAGCCTCATCGAGACTTTGAATATTAACATATTTTCTTAAATATAATATAATATAGTATTATATTATTTATAAAATATTAAAATTTTTTATAGATTCATGTCGAGATTAGCCCTACAGAGTCGACCCCGAGCCCAAAAAATGAAAGTTCGATCGAACTCAAGCATTGAGTTTTCTAATCGACTCGAACTCAAACATGGAATTGTATTGACTCGACTCAATCGATTACTCTAAGTTCAAACTTAGATTTATGAGTATATATGGAATTTTTGCTAATTTGAGGAGAAGTTAATTAGTAGCCCTGGCAAACAACTCAGTATCATTATAAAATTTTGCAAGCTCTAAAAATATATGGTAATCAAAATCTTAAAAAGACCCCATGGATGAGAAGGGAATGCTACTGAGGCATGCCTAGGGAGTAGGGTGTGATGGTCTCTGGTCCTCTTTAATGCAACGATGTCGAGGAACTCTTTGGGCCTAAGCTTCTGAAATGGAGCATGCCAGATTTCGCAGATGACGGTAAATCACCCAAGCTAGAATGGATTTATAGCCATTTTCCGACCTCTGCATCTCTGAAAAGCTGTCGGTGTTGTAATTATCTTACAAAAGTAGATTTAACGTGGAGTCGGATCCAGCAGAGTTAACCCCATAAGACAAGGCAGTGTAATCTGGTCTTAAGAACCAAAAACTGATCAGAATTAGCTACACCTAATAACGGATTTACCTACTTTTGCCAACACAGACATTCTTTAACACGACAATGATGAATTAACATTGCCTTCAATATTTATATATCAACATTCTTGCATTACAATTTACAACTACATTTTAAGTTTATTAGTGTTTAGGTCACTAATTTTTGTTTGCAAGTTTATATAATAAATAAATAAATGACACTGTCTATATATATATAATAATATTATTATTACTATTTAAAATAAAATAAATCTATATATTTACAAAGAGTTTTCATTTTGTAAATGATAAATACTATGTCTAAAATATGTTGGAATGTTTCATTGCCAAAACCCTTTTGTTAAATCCAATTAATAATATTCTGGTCAGGACAACATCTCTATTTTGTTTTGAATATGCAACAAAATCTTACATACAAGTACTGATTCAAGCATGCTAAATTCTAGTAGTATGTTTTGCAATTTATAAGTTTTTTTTCCCTAAAACACAAAAAAAAAAACAGAGCAAAATCATAAGTTGATGCAAATATAGGGATGGACATTTCGCAATAGACCAAAGCTGGAAAGGTAATTCTAATAATATAAATTTGGGAATTTCCATTATCAATTCCAAAATTGAAGTATTACAAACTCAAATTTCATAAATAAAATCTTGCAAAAATATTTATTAATTTTTTTAAAAAAAGTTTGCACAAGGTGAAGAGTGAAGACATAGCGAGGAAGAAGAGAGCGAAGAGAGAGAGAAAGAAATAAGAGAGACATATAATATTAAAAAAAAAAAGAAGAAGAAAGAGAGAGAAGGAAAAAAAAAAAGAAAGGAAAAGAAAAAAGAGAAGAGAAACTAAAATAGTAGCAGCGAGCGATCGAGCTAAACACAAAACAAAGCGGAGCTGAAACAATAGCAAATCAAAGAGGGAAGGGAAAGCAAAAAATAATGCACTTTGAATAACAGGAA
Organism: Corchorus capsularis; assembly: GCA_001974805.1. Lineage (NCBI taxonomy): Eukaryota > Viridiplantae > Streptophyta > Magnoliopsida > Malvales > Malvaceae > Corchorus > Corchorus capsularis. The sequence goes on along the minus strand of AWWV01009511.1, from coordinate 67,040 downwards.
GAAATCAAAGAGGAAGGGGAAATAAAGAATAGAATAGGGGAGCGAAAGAGGGAATCGAAGGTGGGAAGAATTCAACAACTCAGTGGCACTGGATTTCTCTGCAATTCCTTCAAGCAAAGTTTCTCTAAGGTCAGCCCTCTATCAATAATTTTACCCTTTTCTTTTTAAGATGAAAATTTTAGTGTGGAGCTTCTTTTTTCGCTCTTCATTGTGTTTATTTTTCTCTGCAATTCGTGCTCTGTTCTCAACTCTATCTTACCAACTTCACTGATCCCTTTCCTTCAACTTCAATTTTCCAATTCCCAAACTCTCTATATATTTTGAATTGCCTGTAAAAATACGCCTTGGGTTTTTAATTGCTGCAGTGATTTTATTTACGGTTCGTGCTATTCCGCTTGGGACGACGCGCCCCGCTCTTGCTTCTTCCAACTTCGGTGATTTCAACTCTAGGGTTTTGATTCGTTCTCTGCTTTATTCAATTCGGCTTCATTTTTTATTGGGGTTTCTATCAACCACTCAAGTGGAGTTTGATCCCCTAGGGTTTTGGTTCTGGGATAATGAGATTTGGGTTTGCATTGTATGGTTTATCCGTGGCTCGATTCAGGGGTGTTTGGAAGCTAAAATAACTCTGTCCACCTTTGGAGTTGTGAGTTCTTTTTCTTCTTTCTCTGGGATTTTGTGCTTGCTGTTTAACTTTAAATATGCACCAATTTGAGGGTTTGATTTGCATTGTATGGTATGGGAATTGGTGAATTTGGACTTGTTTGGTGGTAGAGAAAACTGTGAATTGGGGTGCAATCAGGTTTCCAGCAGTATTGTAGTCCTGTGAATGGTGTAGGAATCTGCTTATTGAGCAATGCAACCTCCGCAAGGCTCCAGAATTGATCTAGGTGAATTGAAATCTCAGATAGTGAAGAGGATTGGGGCTGAGAGGTCAAAAAGATATTTTTATAACTTGAGTAGGTTTCTAAGTCAGAAGCTCAGTAAAAGTGAGTTTGATAAGTCATGCTACCACATTCTTGGGAGAGAGAATCTGCCGCTGCATAATCAGTTGATACGTTCAATCTTGAAAAATGCATGTCAGGCCAAGACTCCGCCACCAGTTCATGAAGCGGGTCCCGCAAAATCTTTGATACAAACGGTGAAAAGTTCTCCAGGTAGAGAAGATGGACATGAACAAACTACATCTCTTGTTCCTAATCAGAATATGGCCATTTGGTCAAATGGGGTTTTGCCAGTGTCGTCCCCACGAAAGGTTAGGTCTGGAATACGGGATAGAAAATTCAGAGATAGGCCGAGTCCTTTGGGGCCAAATGGAAAGGTTGACAGTGTCTCTCATCAATTATTGGGTATGGAAGACAATGCCAATAAATTGGGTATGGAAAATGGGGATTTGACTCCATATGATTATCAGAGACCAGTGCAGCATCTTCAAGCAGTTGCTGAGCAACCTGAAATGGAAAGAGAAGGCTTGGGTCGAGCCAGAGAAAAAACAAGGGTACCGAGTAAAGATCAGACTGAAGGGGTCATTTTTGAAGATGGGGAGGAGGTGGAGCAGGCGAACCATATTAAACTCTCTAGAAGTCCTCTGCTTGCACCACTCGGTATTCCATTTTGCTCAGCTAGTGTTGGTGGGGCCCGCAAAGCTATGCCAGTGGGAAGTGGTGGCAACTTTGTTAGCTACTATGACAGTGGTGGTTTGTATGATACCGAGACATTGAGGAAGCGTATGGAACAGATTGCAGCAGCACAGGGCCTTGGAGGGGTTTCTGTGGAATGTGCTAGTATGTTGAATAACATGGTGGATGTTTACTTAAAGAAACTGATCAGATCATGTGTTGATCTGGTGGGATCCAGGTCTATGCATGACTTGAGAAAGCATTCTGCCCACAAGCTGCAGTCTCAAGGCAAGCTTGTTAATGGTATATGGCCAAGTAATCACCTGCATATGCAGAGTAGCTCTGGGCCCACCACCGAAGTTATGCAGGAACAGGGGCAGCGGTGCTCAATATCTTTGCTTGATTTTAAAGTGGCAATGGAGCTAAACCCCCAGCAGCTGGGTGAAGATTGGCCATTGCTGCTGGAAAAAATTTGTATGCATTCGTTGGAAGAATGAAATATGCTACAAAGAATTGTCTATCCTGAAGCTTTGATTGGATCTGTCCATTCTGGTTCAATGTCACTAAGCCTCCCAGTCTTTTGTCATTACCGACAAGAACCAGACGACAGCCTCTCGGACAAAGCTCTGGCCCTTGCAAGATGAAAACTTATGGGTTTGGGTGTCAGGATGCCTGTACTCCTGCTGCAGAGCTGGGATGTTCGGGGAAGATTGTTTTTGAGCAACTGAGCTAAGGTGCTTATAAAGGAAGTGCTTACAACTGGTTGCTCTGTTGTACGATTAGCATTGTTGTTGGCTGTCTTATACCATCTCAACAGATCTCGAGCTTTTCTTGTAATTTACAGCCAACGAGGAGGGAATCTAAGAAAGTTTTGCAGGGATACTGTTTTGTAGCTTGGTGAAAGGTAAATTACTTATGTAAGAGCTGCAACATTGCTCTGTATGTAATTTAAAAACTTAGAATTGATTGAATTCCAATATTAATAACAAATTGACATCCATTAAATTGTCCATGGTGGTTTATATTAGATGTTTCAGCTGGATGACCCCTGAAAAATCTGTGCTAAGTTTTCATAGCATATTCTTGTACTTGCTAATTGTAATCTGGTGGCATAAAGTTTTTCATATTACTCAAACTACTGTTGTTGATTGTTGATTGGAGATGTATACAGTTGCCATTTTTTGAATTTCATTTGGCTATTAGCTATATATGCATGCTTGACTTCTTTTACTGCATTGGAGGACTGAACACCATAGGGAGAAAATATATGATATTTTATGAGTTAAACTTAAAAGAGTGAAGAGAGGGAGAGAGAAGAAGAAGAAACGAGAGGGAGTGGTAGAGAGGCATATGCAAGTAATAAATTAAACGTGGCAGGTCTAAACTAAATAACAGCATCATTTGACTCTCTAACTGCTATAGGGATTGTTGAATGACTTGGTATCAGCCTAGCTCATGTAACAAATTCATAGAGTTGCTTAGCCTAGCTCTTTTAGATTAAATATTTTGGTCCCTGCAAAACCATCAAGATAGGCTTGTTTGCAGAATGCTAGCAATTTTCTGCAAGTGTTCTGTGGGTCGAATTCTGGCTATCTGGAACAGGAAAATGGTCTTTTTCTTTTACTAGCAGTTATATTAGTTATTAGAATGTTGCATCACAATTTTTTTTCTTCTTCTTCTGGGTAAAGCACCCAAAATTTTATGTGCTAAGTGCTTTTTGACATCTGGAGGCATGAAGGGCTTATGTTGGAGATGATCATCAAATAACAAAGCTCCGGAACCAAGAAATCTCATCTGAATATTTCTCCTGTGCCAACCAGTATCAGTTTTTGAACCAAAAGGGTAAATTTTAGACAAATGCCCGTAGCCATTTCCTCTTTCTGTATACTGTGCTTTTAGTTATTTACTGTTCTTTCACGTCCATAGCAGTATATTAGTTGGTCCATAGCCCTGATGAAGGGATTGTTTCTCAACTCTTTAATGTCATTTTTTTTTTTTTTTTTTTGTCGAACTAAACTATGCTGCTTATGATTTGCCTAGTTTAGAGAATCGGTGCAATGAACTCAAACTATGCTGCTTATGATTTGCCTAGTTTTGAGAATCGGTGCAATGAACTTATCAACCTCTACTGCATCTGCATGTATTCTGCATATGAGGAAGAGGAATGCATTGACATTCTTTTCAGCTTCCTTAACATCTCTCTAGTTTGAATTTGGCTGAGTTTTGCAGAATGCGGATGCTGCTGTGGAAATAAGTTTGAAATAATTTAGCAGCTTCCTGAGATGCTGCATTCTTTGTATTATTCAGCCTAACAGAATACTATAATTCATTAAAATCGTGGTGTATTGTATATATAAACTCCTAGTATATTGAATAATGAATATCAGACTCGATATGCCTTGCATGTAAGAATCCTTCCATTATTCCATATTTGATGTAACCCCATACCTCCTCCAGCGCAGGCAACAATATCTGATCGAACCAAACCAAAAGCTGAAAAGTGCAGGTAAAGCATCAAACCCTAAAACCATTGAAAACGAAAGGTGGGCATAGCTTAAATAAAGATTACCAGAAAGGAATGATTAGGTGCCACCAAAAGAGTGTTCAAAGCCTTGGCTTCCCAACTCCCAAGTTGAAAAATAGAAGCAGAGGATGGAGTTTAATTGTAAAGGCGACCGGTTGGAATAATAGAATAAAGGGGAATTTATGGAGAATTTGATATTACTTATTAAAGAGGAAAATGAGGGAATAAAGCAATCGGAATTGGCTCATGGATGTTACTATCACATAAGATACTGTATCGCTGTTTATCTAACCTTCAAATATCAGCAAATTACTACTGGCCTCAGAGAATTACAAAAGTAACAGATTTTGGTTCTGCTAGCCATTATGAAAAGGATGAAAAATAAGCACATCATACTCCTAATTGACATTTTTACCAAGTAGAGAGGAAAAGGAACTTGATCACGCCGGAAGATAAAGCAGTAATGTGTATTTTGATTCACATTTCCTTTATGGGTTGAATGAGATTGAGATCCAGTGGAGAGCCAAGAGCTCCCGGGTTTATTAGTTCGACTGACATGAAAGAGATTTGATATTTACATAATGATCATTTGTAAAAAAATAAAAATAAAAATGCTGAAGAGAACCCATGAATTTGTACAAAAGAAAACTCAGTCTCTTGCTTTCTATTCAACTGAATTATGAGAGGGAAGAGGATTGGGTGGGTTCTGCTGATGCTTTGCAAATAGGGCACCAATTCTTCACCCGCAGCCACTGTTGTATGCATGACGCGTGATATTTATGCTCACACTGCAACTTCCCTACTTCATCTCCAATTACATACTCTTCCTGCAAAAGGAAAACCAATGAAAATTCCATTAAGTTGATCTGAAACCATTGCAGTCACATCCAGATATAATCAAGAGGAACATATATAGCATAACTTTTCACTAATAGGACAGAAAGTTATAAAGATAATGACCTGACATATACTGCATTTGACATCATCCTTTTCACCCTCACAGCTGACACTTGTATCCTCCGAAGATGTCGCCTCATATATGCTTTTCTTAAGGCATTTGTCTAATGCTTCTTCTGATAAGGCGGTGCTCACAGAACCCATCCTCTCTTCTAGGGCTAGTAATTCCTGTCATGATAGCAAGAGAAGCTGATATCATATTTTATCTTCAACAACAGCATAAAGTGGGAAAATATGATGCAAACTTTGCACCAACATAGCAAAATACAAAACAAACCTCATATGACATATTATCTATATCCAGTCTCATGTCTCTATGCTGGTCATAGAAGTTTAGTCCATTAAGGAACAAGCTGGTCTCTAGAACAAGTAATTGCTGCAAGAAACAAACAAAATTAACAACAGAGAACAATCGGGCAAGTGAGACACTACAAAAGCAAATTACCTCATATGTCAACTCTTCATCTTGTTCAATCCTTTCAAGTGCTAATAATACCTGCAAAACACATTAAAAATAGTACCAGATAAGCTTCAGTAAATAAACTATCTGCAAACAAACTACTAATGGCCTTTTCCGCCTCTCCTGGAGAGAACTATATAACACCACATTATTGAGGTTTTATTTGGGTAAAAAGAAATTCATAATACCAATCAGTCCCTCCCCAAGTTCCATAGAATAAACAATGAAAAACAAGAAAGTTATAAATTCATGCTTAGGACAAAGCAGGTTAAAATATCCTGTTAATTATACCTCAGCAATGCCATCCATATTGTAGCGCCGGAAGCTATCCCGATTGACTGGAGAGCGGCTGATGCCACCTTCTGAAGGACTAGAGGGCATGATACTACGCAAACTCTCACTAATACTACTCGGTCGGTTGTATGAACCAGCACGAGTTGAGGTAGTTTCCACAGAAACGGGGGCATTCAAATCCATAGATGTATCAGATTGAGGCACTTGCGGGATGACTACAGGGGACTCATTTAAAGTTAAACTATTTCCGTTTGCTTGGTTAGGGAGTCTCCCTCTGCTATAACTACTGTTTGATCTTCTGGTCCTAACTGAAGCAACACCACTATCCCTGTTAGGAGGCCAATTTCTCGCTCGCCTTGAATCAGAAATAGAAACACCATGGCTAGAACTATTGTTCCGTCCCTCCAAAGATGACCCACTCAACTTCTTTCCCTTGCTGGAGGAACTACCCTCACCGTCAGAGTTTCTCTTTTTAACTGCATCTTTCCTTCTATTGAGGCTTGAATCAGATGATGAACAACCAGACGGGACAACATCAGAAATAGAATTACATCTTAGATTTCTCAAACCATACTTGCTTGAATTAGCACGAGTTGCCTGGGAAGCACCTCGAGTTGCTAAAGTAACAGATGGATTGGCCAGACTATCCTGGTTGCCCAATCCAGATCTTTGAATAAAATTCTTCCTTGATCTTGTGCTTGATGCTACACTGGAGCTCCCAGCTTCCATCACTGTAACTTCTCTAGAATTAGCATCTTCAGGTTCAGGCTGCAGCCCTCTTTGAATCTTTCCTGGTGGGGTTATCAGTTCTGACCCTTCTGGCTCATCCTGAACACTACTAGTTTCAGATGAATCTGTTTCCAGCTGTAACAGCGACTTCTTCTGAGGATTTGTAGAGGATTTTTTTGGGTTGCTAACAGCAGAATATGCCCTAGAGGAGCTTCCAATTATTTCCTTGCCACTTGATGAAGTGCGATAAGAAGGTCTTGAGGATTTGGCTTTCTCCGAGCAGCCATTAGGAGTACCTTTCATGGAGTTCAGCCTGCCATTGCATCCTATTCGGTTGCAAAATTGAGCATTTCGTTCTCTGTTATTAACATGATCCTTCAAGATAAGACCTGATCCCTTTCCAGGTACTACAAGCCCATCAACAGCTCTTTTACCACTATATCCATCCATCAAGGTAACGAGTATCCTTTGTATCTGGATAAACATCAAAATAAATGTAATTCATAAGAACAAATTCCAACATGTCATAACTTAAGTTCATAAGGGATAAGAAAAACCTAAAATAATTGAAGCATACACAGCATGTATAATGCAGGAACCACAGAAGTAACATAATGATCACGAATAATGCTTATCTAGCCATCCCATGAAAAGGAGCACAACAAAACAACAGCCTTCATGCCAACAAATGATTTTGATAATCTAGCCATCCCATGAAAAGGAGCACAACAAAACAACAGCCTTCATGCCAACAAATGATTTTGATAACTGCATCTACGCAAACTTAAAAGTTTTAAAAGATACACCATTTATTAAACTTCCAGAGCAGGGTTACTTTCGGCACAATATTAACATTATAGGTAAAAGCATGATGTTAGAAGGATGCTCATACACCTCAGAAGATCACCTGCCCTTTTCCACAAAAAAGAACAATTAGTGCCTTCAAATTAATTACACTAAATGCTTAAATGCTTAAAGTTTATCCAAATGATGATATCAGAAACCAATTGCCCATGAATTTCAATAAATCCCAGTAGCAGCACTCGATAAAAGGCTGCTCAAATTTGGAACAATAAGGCAGCAGCAGTTTTAACCAGATATAATCTCTATTGCCATAACTTTCCCCCACCCCACTCACAAGGTATAAGGAACAAAACTATTAACAATTTGCAGAAGTTAGGCCCAAAGCAGACAACTTACAAATCCAATCTACTTAGCTTATTCACCAAGAGATAACATTTAAATATTTCTTCTATCAGAAACAAATAAACCCAGAATTATGTAACAGAAATAATAGCTCCAAACAAGAACATTCACATAAGATTATATGCATAAACCAAAAAAAAAAAAAACCACCTCAAAACTGAATTGAATGAATAAGATATATAGCTGACATCAAATAGAAAAAGAGAAAGGAAAACATACAAAATGAACAGATAAGGAGGATGAGAATGAAATCCCTTTACAATCAAGGATCAAACATGTTGAGAAAAGAGAGGCTTTTGGTGTTTTATCGAAACAAAAGGAAAAACAGAAAGAGAAAAAGAAGAGCAAAACAAAAGGAAGGTAGATGGTGAGATGCCCCAAAGTGTTGTAATTTGATTCCAACAAAAGTGGGTCTCTTTCTCTGGCTTTGGTAATCAAGGGCCGATGTTTTGCTTGAATTATTCTCCACACAATCATTTAATTTTTTTTTACCTCCCTTCTTTCCTAAAAATAAAAAGAACTTTCCCCGTGATTTCAGGGTGTAAAAAGCTGATCACCCTTTAAACCCAAATTAAACATAAACATCAAAGTATAGTAGAAAAAGGAAACCCAAAATAAAATAAAATTAGGAAATTGAGTATTCATTCTGTTCCTCCATGCCACCATAATTCTTCTTACAAAGCAGAATGATCAAGTCATCAAAGGGTTCCTTTTTTCTTTTTGAATGAATAATGATCAAACTGGGGTTGTGGTGTGGTGTGAAAGCTGATTGGATTGAAGTAAAAAGAAGAAATTCAATATAATAAAAATAAAAGATGAAAGAAAACAAGGAAGTTGAATTAAAAGTAAAGTCATATTTCAAAGTTGTTCTACCTCTTAGCTTTCCCAGTCTTCTCCTTTGATTCTTTGAATATACAGAGTACAGACAGATGATGAAGAGAAAGGAAGCTTTTCAGTTCTTCTGATAAGAAGAAGAAGAAGGAGAAGGAAAAGTTGTTTAAAAAAAGAGAGAGAAATGAAAATGCAAAGCCAAACAGAAAGCACAAGAGGTAAAAACGTGTGTGTGTATATATATATATATATATATGAATGATGAAATGAAATAAAATGAAGGAAAGATCCAATGCTCTGCCTGCAAACCAAACTCCGATATTCTTCTTATATTTATTTATTTATTTTATTTATAATTACGAGATTGTGTTAAAATATAAGGAAAATGAGAAATTGGTGCAAAAAAAAAAAAAAAGGAAAATGAGAAAAATAAAGAAAGAAAAAGAGGAGAAAGAGGGCGTGGCGTCAGACCGTGTTTGTTTGAGCTGCCCTGTTTGCCGTCCTAACATCAAAATTGGGGTTCGGTGAAATCGAAGCCCTTGATTTCGGGTTAAGAGAGTCAAAGATCAACGGCTCAACGCTAAACTGGAGTAGGGTCAACTTGACCTTTATTTCTTTTGTTCTTTTTCAATTAAAATAAAATAAAAATAAAATAAAAACACTCCCCAACAAAAATAAAAATTAAACCAAAAAAATAAAGCAGAGCTTGAAGCAGAAATAATTTTGTGGACGGAAACGGAACAGAACCCTTAACCCCACACCCCACATCAACAGCTGAGCCGCCCCTACCTCTTATTTTTTTCCCTTTTCCCGAATACTAACATTTAGAAAAAACTTTTGGATAAATAAAAATTTTACATAATCAATCTAAAATTCTAAACATTACTCGAAAAGAATAGAGATGACGGCGGTGTGGCTCACGCGTTTGTTTGATAGGATGGTATTTTATTACTTGAAATTGACACCAACTTTTTGTAAATAAATTTGAAATGGACACTTATTCTATATATTTTTCTTTTTCATACATATATATATATAGGTAATAAGTAATTTATTTAAATATATGCTGTTTTCTGTTGACTTGTGGAGGCTTTTTCTTGATTTATTCTTGTATATATAGTGTGTAGATATATGTAGATTAGTTATATTATATTATTATTATTATTCAAAAGTAGTATATGCTTATTTAATTTAATTTATAATTATATATTTATGTTCTATCTTTGTCTTTACTTGCTTGCGTCATTTTCTTTTAATTTCTCAAAATCACATTTGAGATGTCATTTTTCCATCTTCTCATCCTTCATATTATTTGATTGAAATTAAATTTCCCATTTTATTTGCTAAAAACTATGGGCTGACATCATCATTTTTAATCCATCATTCTCCTTTTTCATTTCCTTTTCCTTTTTTTGTGTTTTGCATTTGTGATTTGGGCTTGATATCCAAGTTTTGGGTCTTTAAATTTGATGTTCACACTTCAATTACAACTTATTTATTGTGTTTGAATTTCTAAACAATTATTTCTTTTTAAGAAAGAATTGCTTTGGACTGAATTGATTCCGAAATTTATAACAGGTAGTACCAACTAGGTATTTATATAAATGATGACTAGTAATTAATTCAATCAACAATTATGATAAATTCCTTTTAATCAGTTTACTGATTTCATGGAAAGCAAAAACTCATATAGCAAGCAAGGAATTTTAATTTTAATTTTAATTTTTATTGGAGTAGTATTTATTTAATTTAAGTAAGGTGCAAGATAATGGGCGATTGGGCCTTAACTCGCGCTTAAAGGCCGTGGGTCCGACGTCCTTTTCTTTAGTAGCCCCTACGGTTATACCCATAGCCCATCTACCATTTCTTTTTTTTTCTTTTTTTTCCAATTAATTTCTACTGTTTTTTTGTTTTTTGGCCAAAATTAATTTCTACTGTTAATTTCAAAGAAACAAAAAAAGAAGCCACCAGAAAAGAAAAGAAATCGTCCCAAAATTGAAAACGCATTCTTAATAATCTGATTAAGACATTTAAGCATAGTAAGTCCCTGGTAGTCTATATAAATAGTTATGAATAATTTCTTATAAATCATCATCATCATATATTAAGAAGTAAATAAAAATAATTTGTCGCTAAATCCAAACAAATGCGACATGGAAATGATGCTTATATTATTATATTATTATTACCACACGCTAATGTTGTGAGTTGTGACGCGCCTCAAATTCAAATACTTACTTACAATTTAAATTAATGCTTTTTTTAATAATTGATTAAATTAAGGCTTTATTAAAGGCATAGTATGAATCCTTTTTTTCTAACATGAAAAAGAAATTGTTCAATAATGGATAAAAAAAAAATTGTTCCAATCTTTTCCGTTTGTTTTTCTTTAATCAAGGATATATTTTCCACGGTCCACATGATACCAATGTTTCAAAATTTTCTTCTTCTCTCTTTGTTTCATAAAAGAAACAAAAATTACTCCCTAATTTTCATCATCGTTTGACAACTTAGTAAAACTATAGTATATGATTATAGTAGCAATTTAATCATGAACTGGTGGCTTTTGTTTTGGCTAATTTTGAGCCCACAAAATTTGGGATAAACTTCATCAATTTAATTTAATTTAATTTAGCAAGGAAAATCCCCACTGATTATTTATGGTTCACACGTGTGATGATGGAAAACATATACTATTTTGCTTGGGAATTAAAGTGTGAAAGACATGAATTCTTCCAGTCTCAAAACAAAGATTATGGGAAGCATGAATTAATAGAAATGGTAAGCAAAATGGGACTAGTCAACAAATCAATTCATTCAAAGATATTGAATGGTTAAATGGTTTAAAATCAAAGCACATAATAATGTATTTCGTGCTCACGGTGTGAAAGTATTTGATTTTGAATCAATTTAATAGAAAATAAGATTTGTTGGTCAATATTTGCAATAAGAATTGTTGTGAAGGGAGTGAGTTAATAATTGCAGAAAAGCTAGTCGCTTAACCAACTAAGGCAATAATGAAACCCTTTTTATTTGCCCACCACCGGATCGATTTTATGCGTCTAGTTGCTTTCCCTCACCAAATTACTAGTAAAATATATCTCCATTCTCCAATTGATTGGACAAAGAAGAAAAAGGCTGCAAAACCTCTCCAAATATTCATTCATTTTATGTGTTTATTTATGTTTAGGTAAAGCTAGGTCAAAAATTATGTAATTAGAATAGAATGTAAGCCCCCACGTGTGACTTCCTTTTTCATTTTCCCCATTAGTTTTTGGTTAATGGTATTGAAAAATTTCCCCAATGGGATAAGGATTTTTTTATAAAGCAATAAACAAATTTCCAAAAATAAAGTGAATGCGCAATCATGAAATTGTGGAAGGCCAGCCAACCCCCAAAACCAAAAGCATGATGAACAAAAATATATATTGAATTAACTGAAAAAGTTTCAAAGCCATTTGTTGTTAGAGAAGTGCCTTTTCTTGAAACCATTAATTAATAAGATGGACAAATCCGTGCTAATTGTATTAGACAAAGACCTTAGTGGAGCTTAATATTTTTTCTCCAAAAAGAGCATGCCTCATGGGACATATATAGATTTAATTTGGGAGAAGAAAAATGAATTGAATCAATTGATGAAGAACAACATGAGGTGATAATATTTTCCCCCTTTTACTGCAACAAAAGACCAAGGTAAATACACCCAATTGTTGTTAGTTCAACTTGTATGTGTACATATAAATCTATGGACTATCATGTAATTTTTCCATTTTTAGGGGGTTATTATGCAATTTTTCCTTTTTTTGGGGGGGCCATGGCCCCCTCAAAGCCTCATGTAGATCCGCCCCTGCTTGGGACTTCTTACGAGAGATCTCGGGTTTAAATCCTGAGATGGACGATCGAGATGAGTTTTGAAATAGAAGAAGGTTACTTCTTATTGTGTAACTCATTTAAATATATGTTCATGAGTAGTAAAAAAGATATACTTGGATCATGAGATCTTGGTTCAAGTCTCACTGCATGTGGTGGGCTTTGTTCCCACTTTATATGAGTTTTGTGCTCCTTTATTTGGGTTTAGTTTGTTTGTTATGTTTATTAAGGTATAGTGAATATTGTAACACGATTTCTCCTTAAAATGTTTGAGTATATAGAAAAATTTAATTGTAATGATACTAAATAAATAAAATATAGAAAGGAAAAAAGAAGGATTAAAGAGTAGCAAAGTAGAAAAAAGAATGTTGCATATGCCTGCCAATTGTAACACAAAGTGAGGTCTAAGTCCCCACAATTCCATTTGTGATTGTGATGATGTAGCTAATTGTATTATTATTATGTGTTAAGCTGAGTTCTTGTCGTTTGTTAGCTACATTAAGATAAGCTTGGGATTATTTAGAATAATAGATGTAAGGTTTTCCAATGACCTGGAAACTAAATAAAGAGGTTTTTCTTTTTTATTTTAGGAAAAGAAGGTAAGGCAGCAAAATAATAAATACGTGGACATTAATTAATTAGTGATTAGAGGAGATTATGTACAGGTTGGCTTAAGCCACTAATTAAAGTATTAAACGTATCGTATTAGGTCCATTTTTGTTTTGGAACGAACGAGTCATGACGTGTCGTCTGGGCAAAGTCTAACGAATTAGAAATTGCCAAACCACATAACAGAAAACATAGTGCTTTTCAATGGTTAACATAAGAAGAAAAACCATGTTCCTTTTTTTCTTGTTTTCGAAGAGAGTTCGAAGAAAGTAACTAACAAATGTTATGTGATTTGGAATTGCAGTCTTTCTTCTACTTCTTTTCTTACTTTTTTTTGGTTCATGAGGTCGACATCATCGACGAAAACGCCAATAGAATTGAATTGCACCTTCTTAATTCGGCATATCCTATTTATTTCTTTATTAAGTTGTTATATGAAAAAGGTAAATTACCTAAACACCGAGTTGTTAGCTTAATTGATAGGTGTATTAAAATGCATGTATTTGGATTTTTGTCTCATTTTATGTGGATTTTGTCCCTTTTATAATATGGGTAGTTAATTTTTTAACTTTTTTAAAGTATTTTTTTGTGATCTTTTATTGGATTGGTTGATGATATTGAGATATTTGATTTTATGAGACTTCCTTTTATTGTAGTGTCAAAATTGATAAAAGGAGAAGAGGGCACTGTTTAAATTTTTTTATTATTAACTTATACTGATCGTTGCTAATTGTGAGAATGATGATCAGCTCATCCCCATATACAAATTTATATCAACGTACGGTTAATGATTGATGATATCAAAGTACGTGCTTACATTATTTTTTCAGTTACTACTATGGACAAAATTGAACTTCCTTGGCGTATAGTATAATACTATGTAGGTCGCAGGAGTATATTAATTATATGTGATATAATATTAATATAATTAATATATAAAATAGGGGTCCGGCTCCCCTCCAATACTAATATCATCCAATGATATCCAATACCCCCTTGGATTGTTGACACCTATTTAAAATGGTTTCAATGGCTAAGATTAAAATATCAACCCAACCCTTATTTTTACATCGTTATCCAACGTTATCCAAATGTCTGTCACTCCGTTTCCTCTGTTCCCTCCCTCATCCACAACAACGAACAACAGAGAAAAACCAGAGCATCTGAATCTAAAAGAGAAAAAATCTGGTTCAACAGTTTGATGTAAATTTTGAATTGAATGTACATTATCAATACTTACACCTTTTAGAAAGTAGGAAGAAAATGAAAAGCAACTATCACTCAGGGATGAAACTCTAAAAAAGCTAAAGACAAAATCGAGATATTCTTTTTGGTAAAATTTTCAAAGAACAGCAAATACATGATTCTTTTGAATCGGCAGCCACACATGAGACCAAAGAAGCAACATTGAGCCAATGGTTTGTTCTTCTTTGCTACAATTATGAAGGCCAATTTCAAGGCACTTCCTCTAATTCCAAACTTGATCAGAGAATAAAAGATCATAATCTGATCATCAAAAAATAGAAGGGCTCAAGTCAAAGCCCAGTTATTTACTAAAAACAAAAGAATGAAGAAGAAAAAATGATAAACCCATACTAAAACCTTATCAATTTCTTCAAAACTCTTTTCCTAGCCATGGCCTTTTTTTTTTTTTCCCTGGTAGTAGCCATGGCCTTTTTCCCCTTTAGTTTATATAATGTCTACAAGGAGGAGGAAACGGAGGAAGCGATAGGGAGACGGCGTGAAAGAGGTTAAATAACGTTGTAAAAATGAGGGTTGGGTTGATGTTTTAATCTTAGCCATTGAAACCATTTTAAATAGGTGTCAATAATCCAAGGGGGTATTGGATATCATTGGATGATATTAGTATTGGAGGGGAGCCGGACCCATAAAATGGTGGCATAGTGGGCGACATGTTGTAACTAAATTTAAGTTCATTTATGAAATGAAATCCTTTGAATTTTGCTATTAAGACTATATATATAAAGGGGAAAGGCTATATATCAAAATGTTGTAATTTATCAAATTATATGTTTGTGATCATAGTATTAAATTAATTAATTAATTGTAATAGGGTTTTGGACGTTTGGTCCACATGTCTGCCTTTTTTTCAAAGTGGGATAACGGAGATTCGGTTTGGGGTTAACTCCATATGGAAGAAAGTAGGCATTTCGTTTCCGCTCCTTGTTTAGGAAAATGGATATATATGCATATGTATCAATCATCTTGCCTCCTCTCCTTATCAACTTTGGCCTGCCCTTGTTTAATTATATAAATCATGACGAATATATGAGAAAATTCTTAAACAAGTATAGTATCAAATCCATTTTTGATAGGCTGAATTAATCAAACAAATTAATTGATAATATATATCCAATATATACATATATTATATAATCCAACTTAATAAACGTGGTCAACCCTTTTATTAGGAGTAATTTTCTGTAGTTTTGCCTGCAGGAGAATAGTGTTTATTTTGGCAGAAAAAGAGAGTATGCATGGCATGATCATGATCGGTTTTACATGCATATATATGATGGTAAATATAGAGAGCAGACATATGAAAACAAAGCAACAGAAATTGTGTTAAACAAATTTACTACAAGACAGGTTTAAATTTAGATTTTCCTTAATTTTCTACCTGAATTAGTTAATTAATCAGGTAAAGAAGCGATAAGGATGAGAAAATGATACCTATTAACGAAAAAAAATTAACGTATAATAATATTAGTATATTCTTTTCATGTTATACCAAAAAAACATATATATTACTTGTCAATGGAGATGAGACAGAACTCGTTGACGTGTCGTGGAAATAAAAAGAAAAACAAATTAAATATAGGAGTATTTGCTAATTAGATGGGCAAAGCTGTTTAATATTTTGATCACGTTAAGACCAAAGAACAAAATTTAGCTAAAGCTATTACAGTAGTTTGTCAGTTTTGTTGGTTGAAAATGAAACGGTCAACAATATTCCCCTATCTGTCTGGGTTTATGAACAAAATTTTATTTTAGTTATTAATTTCAACGGTAGAGAGGTTGAGTTATGCGAAATTCACGCTCCTTTTATCAAAGCTAAGAAACCTTCCTTCCTCTCTTTTATTGAATCTCCCTTCATATACTCTTTTTCTTCAAATTTTTTCAATCCTTTTTGTTCCCTCACTTCCACTCTTCCATCAATTAATTTGCTTTTCTTCATCAAGGTACGTACGCTATATATCTTTCTTTCTTTCTTCAGGGATCCTTTATTTATTTTTTTCCCTCATGCCTTCATTTCAAAACTTTGTCCACTTGTTTTTTTTCCTTTTGATTTGCTTGTCCTGAGTATATGGCGCCGGGGGTAGGAATTTTGCACGCAATAATATGATACCTTTACTTTTCTTTGCTTATTAGAAAATTGATCATTGAGTATGGCTATTGCAATATTGGTATACATTAGTGAAAATTTCTTCAACATTTTCTTTTGTTGTGATGCTTTTATTGGTTAATTTTTTGGTGTCATAACTTGATTTTCATCTTGAGTTTAGCTTATAGGAAAAATGGGTATATTATTATAGAAGTCGCAAAAGCTAATCCTCCCAAAGGATGGGTATTATTAAGAGAAGGCAACCTTTTTTGATATGGGCTTATTCGCCTTTTTGCCCCATAAATTATTGCATTAAGGACGTTTTGCCCCTGAATTTCAAATCAGGATAATTTGTCCCATTAATTCAAGACATTTTGTCCCAGAAACTTCCCAAATTCAAGAAATTTTATCCCTAACAGAGGGGACAAATTGTCTCTATTTTAATTCCGGGGGCAAATTATCCTTAGGCCAATAATTTAGGGGGCAAAATGAGTAATAGGCCATATGATATGTGATTAGGAACTGATTTAACTTAACTCAGCCAAAAACTCCTTGGTTATGTGCTTGATTAATTTTTGATATAATAATGAATGCAGGATTGTGTTATATGGCAACAACAAAAAGAGAGAGCAATTTGGGGAAAGAGAAGAGGGGCGGCATTTCCCCTTCAAATCCTTCCACCACAAAAAAGGCCACTTCAGGTTCAGTACCAAACTATCTGAGGCCTACAGTAAGCTCGCGCACAGAAACTGGGCCCACCACAACCAAGACTAATAATGCAAAGAAAACTGGGCTTGGGCCCGATCCTAACCCTAATCTTCTCAGAAGAAGATCTTTCGATAGGCCCCCATCTGCTGCGCCTCGAGTCCACAAGGCCCTTATCTCTCCTGCCCGCGAGAAACCCGCTGCAACCCGTTCTGTTTCTTTTTCCTCAAAATCCAACACCTCTGCCTCCTCCAAGGGTGTAACTTCCGACAAGGTTGTGAAAAAGCCTACTAATAATGCGGCGAAACCGCAGTCGACTCTGTCTTCGTCTCGGAGCATGAAGAAGACGACCAATAATAGTTCCGCTCCCGCCACCGCTAAGAAGCCGGCTTTGAAGAAACATTCTAGCCGTCGCGATAAACATGAAGAACAGGATGTTGAAATTACCAAGCTTGAAACTGAAGAAGTTTTGGATCAACATGATCATGTCGACGAGATTCTTAATAATGACCTGGGTGATCCAGTACTTGATTATTCCGAATCACCACCAAAACCTGAAGAAAATGAACATCATGACGATGAGGATGTTTTACAAGTAGCCACTGAAGTCAAAAGCGATGACGAAGTCAAAGATCATAGCCCTGGCCCCGTTGAAGTCTCGGAAGAACATAATAACATTAATGTTATACCCGAGACTGAAGAAATTGAAGATAAGATCCATGAAGAAGATCAATCTGATCCCGCTGATCAACATGATGAAGATCATAAAGAGAATGAAATCAAAGAGGAAATCGATGATGAGGAGGAAAAGATTCCTGATGATCAGGAGGAGGCCAAAACAGAGACTGAGGAAGAAAAAGCAGAAGAGGTGGTTGTTGTTGCTAAAACTGAAGAAATTGAGGAAGAGAAGCAAGTTGAGAGCAGGCAGCAGGAGAGTGATGAAGGAAGCAAAGAGGAAAAAGTTGAGGAGGAGAAAAATATTGAAGAATCAAAGCCAGAGGCGGCAGCGCCAGTGGTGGTGAAAAGCCAAGCAGCGGCGGCGCATGGGAAGAAGGAATCTGCTACACCGTACAATGATGTGATTGAGGAGACGGCTAGCAAGCTGCGTGAAGCGAGGAAGAACAAGGTTCTAGCATTGGTTGGGGCATTTGAGACTGTCATAGATAAAGAAACTTCCAACGCCAAATGAAGAAATATAATTTTTCTCCATTTTAAAATTCGGAAGATATTAATAAATGAACCAATGTTCTTTGAGATTCCAATTCACAATCACTTGTAAACACATTGTATAGCTTATAGAATTGTCACCACCATCATCATCATCAAATATCAACGTGTTTATGGAAAAATGAGGTCTCTGCTTTGAGTTTTTCATTATTTTCTTCTTTCAAACTTCCCCTGTTTCTCTCTGTTCTTGTCAACAAATTAACGTCTCAAGCATTTGAAAGAAATCCAAACATTTTGAACATATATACACAACATAATTGCTATTATTAGAGCCTTTGAATTTCATTACAGAAAATGCAGAATTGAAGTTTTTTTTTTTATTACAACCAACCAATC
The DNA here is from genome assembly GCA_001974805.1 of Corchorus capsularis. NCBI lineage: Eukaryota > Viridiplantae > Streptophyta > Magnoliopsida > Malvales > Malvaceae > Corchorus > Corchorus capsularis. The sequence continues at coordinate 48,327 of AWWV01009511.1, read as the reverse complement.
TCGCATCAAACAAATAGATGCAAGATATATAGAAAATCATGATCATAATAGTGATTATAATTCACTCATAACTAAAAATTCAGACAATTAGCAGTATAAAACTCGCAAAAGGAAGAAGACAAAAAAAAAATGTTAATAATACTACTAGGAGGACTATATATGAAAATGAAATCAATCTCGTTCAAAATTAATCTTATAGGGAAAGCTTACTAAAAGGCTACAGCTCAATCAATCAACTTGAGACTTGATTTGACATCTCTTCAATGTTATTGGAGAATGGAGATAGCTAGTCAGTGTCAAAACTTCTGGTTCGGCAATACCTTAATTCCAAAGAAACCTGTCTTTCTAACCAAAGCTGGCGACGGAAATTGGAGATGAAAATCTCCGCCCTTTTGTCCACATCATCGTCTCCGGCGCCATAACTTCTCACTCTTTGAAGAGCTCGAACCGAACTTGTTCCATTGGTTTCTTCATCCTCAAGGAAACTATGCAATCCCAAGCGATCGTTAAAGCTCAAGGTCGGTCGCCACTTGCCGGAAGCGCGTCTTAAGAAACAAGATAAGCGCCATTTGGTCAGGTCTAAGCTGAGAAGGGAGTTAAGCTTCTTCACTGCTTTCTTGAAGCGACTCAGAATAGATCCGTCTTCTCTGCCCATAATTTTAATTTGTTGTTTAAACTTGCAAAAATTTCAATCCAAATTGAGAGTTGAGAGAGTTGATGCAAGAATAAGAATTGATAGGAGGTTTAACGTTTGTATATGTAGGCGTTAGAAGCTGAGGAGTATGCAGCAAGATTCTTTTTCTTCTACTCGTAAGCTAGTGTGTTAAGTTAACTGTCGACGCTACGCGACAACATATTTTTATACGTTAGATTTTCATGGGAGCGACCAGACTGTTATTTGTTATGAAAAGTCATCATATAAGTGGACTGTTGGTCCATTGTTAGTTTAGATTAAGTGTTTAATAAAATTCTTTCTCAAAAAAAAAAAGTGTTTAATTAATTAATTATCCCATTGACCTAAAGGCTTGGTGACCAAGTTTTGGCTTTTTTTTTGAAGTGGGAAATGAGAATTGAGAGAGTAAGAAACTAGACCTCGCTACGTGAGAAAAAACGTGAGGGGCGGAATATTTACTTTTCTAGTTAAATAGGAATTATTCCACAATTCCCATAGAACCTTCAGGGTATCTTACTAGCTTTGGTTGCTTGCCCTGTTCCATTATTGTCTCACACGAAACACACTTCAGTTCTCTTCTGTTTTGAACTGAACAGTTAAATCCAGCTTTGCAACAACTAAGCCTTTCTTGCCACACAGACACAGGCAACGCCAAACAGATCTGGCCTTCAGCATTCCCAACTATGGCGGTTTAAACGTTGAGTTTTCTACACTTGATCTTAGCCAAAACAATGATCAATATTCACATGCTCCAGGGAATTATATAAAGATAAATGCGCAAAACAAATTAGCGGACTTATGCAAAGCAAAATTGAATTATACATTCATTACCAAAGAAATAGTATCACGTTAATGTAACTGTGAAGTTGACAACATCATCCTTCTGTCTATTCAGGACCCAAATCCTAGTACTACTAATTCCATATGTAAAACCTTAACAAAGCAGAGATACAAAATTATTGATTCATAAAAAAGAGAACCCCTTAAAAAGTACTAGCAAAAATGTGGACACTAACCAAGATGGCAAGCAGTTCTAAACTCAAGAATTTGCGACCAATTGTTCATGAACATCAGCATGTGAACTATCTTCCCCAGCACCAGCACCAGCAGTTTCATCCTGAGTTACTTTGCCGGTTTTGCCATCCTCGATTTATTCCTGTTTCCCTGACCATCCAAATATTTTTCTTCTGGCATCCCTTCGAGCTGCTTTATGTTCTAGCTTCATGTCTTTGAATTGTTGTTCAAACTTTGCTTCATCCTCCAGTGTAAAGAATACAACCTCCATTTTCCCAAGGTCTTCGTACATCTTCTCCATTTTAGCTTTCCACAACAGTCCCATTTCTGTATCCATCTTGTGATAGGGAGTCTTTAGCAGGTACTCATCAATTCCACCCGCCTTGTCAATGCAACGAAGAGCATGAGTGGTGACTTTTACTCGAATGTGGCGATCTAAGATATAACTAAAGAGCCGCTTATCCTGGACATTAGGCTTCCAAAACCTCCTAGACCTGCCACGCCGGAACCATTACAAACGGTCACAATTTTCCCGATGCATACAGAACACAGCATAAATTCATACGGAACACCAGACCAAGGATGAAAAGCCTCTAGTATGATGCAGTTGAGAAGTGTTAAGGAAGAAAATTGAAAAAAGCATATAAACTAAGCAACAAAAAACAGCTCAAGTTTAAACTCTACTCAAATGAATTAAAGATTCAGTCCCAACGACAAAGAATTAACTACAAGAATCATTCTCTCCTTTCTACCCAAACCCAATGACGGAAATATTGTCTTTGAAAGACCTTACAATTCAAAACCATTCACAAAATTCTAATTCTTAGGAAGAATTTAAACTCTCGAACAAATTAAAGTTAGCTTTTTCAAAACACAAGACATAAAAAACAGAGCAATCTGACTATTGAATTAGCTGAATCTGATTTCAAGACAGAGATTCAGATCAGAAAAATGCTTCTTTGGATGTAATAATTTTTAATTAACGAAGTTTTTGAAGATCCCATAATCGATTCAAGTTTCCTAAGTGACAAACAATACTATTGTAAGCCTAATTTGCAGCAAATTCCTGAACTAGTAAAGTAATCATACCATTTCACGAAAAATTAGAAGGAAAAAAAAAAGAAGAGTAAAATCAACAATTTTAACAAGCAATTAAAGAAACGAAAAGAAAAGAGTAAAGGAAGAATAAAACAGAAAAAATACTTGTTTCCGCCGTCTTCGCTGATGCGGTTGCCGAACTGGATGTGCCGGCCAGCGTAAAGGCCGCGTTTGGCACGACCCATGACGACTTTGCTGTCGGGAATGTATTTTTTGAGTTGCTCTTTCACTCCGGGCGCCAATTTGTTCTCTCCCACCTTCTTTATCATCTTTTTCATCATCTCCTTCCCTCTGAACGCCATCCCTTCCTCCTTTCTCCTTCTTCCTTTTTTTCAGTCACTTTTAATTCCTCCCTCCCTAAACAAATGTTATTTTTTTTGCTTTGGAAAATTTTATTGATGCTTTGGAAATGGAAGATATACGGTGCAGGCCAGGTAGAGTTCATAAACCCCCAACTCGATTTGGGATTTGGAGTGGATTTAGGTTTGGTATTCCTCTGCGCCAAGGCCCATGCTAATCGCCTCAGTTACTGGCTCCGATTATTGCCACGTCAACTCATGTTAATTTCCTCATATTTTTAATTATGGACTTTCTTTTCTAAATTTTTAACCATTCTTTCTGATTTGAAAAATCAATAATACTTTTTGCCTCTCCATTTTGTCACATACAATGCTCTCTTCTGATGTGTCAATCACATATTAGGTCACGTGTCTTCTCTCTTCTTTTTTTTTTTCTATTTTTTATTCTTTTTATTAAGTTTAGCCTTAATTTCACTAATTTTAGCCCCAAATTAAAATTTTATTTTTATTTTAATGGTAAATTTCAAAATCAATAGTAATTTATTGTTATAGGATTTTAGAAATAAAATACAAAACTAATTTCACTAAGTTTAGCCCCAAATTAAAATTTTATTTTTATTTTAAGGGTAAATTTCAAAATTAATAATTTATTGTTATAGAATTTTAGAAATAAAATACAAAACTAATTTCACTAAGTTTAGCCCCAAATTAAAATTTTATTTTTATTTTAAAGGTAAATTCCATAATTAATAATATTGTTATAGGGTTTTAGAAATAAAATATATAATTAATTCACTAAGTTTAGCCCAAATTAAAATTAAAATTTAATTTTAAGGGTCAGAAAAATTAAAATTTATAAATGGTGTATTGGAACCAATAAAATAATGACATGTGGCCTGACGTATGATAGACACATCAGGAAGGAACATTGTGTGTGACAAAATGGATGGACGTGTAGCAAAATCCTTGAAAAATAATCCGTCATTCATTTCATAGTATTTTCATTTAACCAAAATAAAAATAGTATAAATTTGTTTTTTCAGGAACAAAATTCGGTTACAAGAAGCAATTTGATTGAACTGTCGATCAAATATAATTTATTACTTTCTACTGAATTCAGTAGTGGAGTAGTATATTTACAAGCTTTAACCAACAAAAGGTTAGTTGAGATGCTAAACTACCTCCGCCCTCACAAGTGAAAAGACAAGAATACAAGTTCAATCCCTCAAAACACATTAATTGGAAGAACTTTAACCTTTAACAGTCCTGCCTCGAAAGGGATTAGTCTCATATCAAAGACACCTAAAAATAAAAATAAAAATTACAAGCTTTAAGATGATCTCGTCAGCTACACATATACGTTTGGCCAAAATTTGATTTACCGAAAAGGAGGGTAAAAAGGGGGCATCAAAGCATTGTTAATCTTCTACAAACAGAAAGAGAGCGTTTTTGCTTCAAGAAGTCTGGCATAGGTGCCAAAAGTTTAAGTAATTGCTCAACTGTAAAAACACCTACTGCCCTAAACCCATGCGTGCTACCGTTCAAGTTGCTATGTTTTACAACTATAACCATTTTGTACTTCTTTTCCAAAACTAGATCAACTACATGCCCTATCGATGTTGTCGTAGTAACACAAGGAGGTGGACTTCTCATCATCGTTGAAAGTGGGGCATTCATCTGCGCAACAATCAAATATTGAGCAATATACTGAATCAACTCAGAATTACAGCCAAACATAAATTTCATATGACTCATTATCACACCAACAAATACCAAATCAAGAAATTTACCATATGGGATTATAAACCATATGTAAGATGTAACAGCCAATCATAAACCAATGAAGCTTTATTACTCCACAAGACAAGACGTAAGATGTACCTCGTAACAATCCTCACGGTGCAATAAGCCAATGCAGCTGCCCCAGTCATCTTCTACAATAGGCACAACTGAATCTCTATAGAAACGCATTACTACTTTCTTTAACTCCAGTGTCCCAAGTAGTGGCCTAACTGTTTCAAATGGCATCATGATGCTCTCAATGGGCTCACCTGGCAATACCTAAACAAGAATTTAAAGAAAGGAAAAACTTGTCACCTATTTGGGTCCATAGAAAAACTTTTGATATTTTACCAGGACTTTGGAGATAACTGACAGTTGCAGTCACCATTCAGTTAGATCCCTAAACAAGATCATCCACACCAATTCAACTAAATTTGGTTATTAGAGTTGCTATTTCTGATATGGATACCAGAACTGGGTTCATGTTGTCAGGAAGATCCCGGAATACCAAAGGACCAAACAAATATGGTCACATTGTAGCAACCACTCATGTGAAATTTTGTCGTAAATATTCAGACTTGCGTGCATGCAAATCATTTCTAACAATTACTTCAATGTTTCTCCTTATATTCGATATGAGGAGAAAAGACACTGTACCTGAGGAAGTAAGTAAGGACCGAACATAGATTTGGTAAATCCCAAAAGACCCTCTATACGCAAAGCAACCTGCATAGCAAAGCACATTGAAGGTGGTGAACATGTTTCAGAACAGCATCACTAGCATCTTAAAACGAGGAAAAATTATGAAAACTTGGAAGAGCCCATAGTTCCATCCATTTCAAATATCTGGCATCATCAAATTATCAGATAACATTAACTTGTTCCATCTCTATACTAATTTCATATACTGTCCAACCATTAAGGGTAAGATAAGAAATAATTCCATACCATGCCTCCACGACTTGTCCATGATATACCCTTCCATCTGTTAATGATCTTTGTAAGATTTTCCATAGCTGTATCAATCTGGTGCAAAAAGGAAAATGCGAAATTCAGAAATTTCAAGCTAAGGAACTCTCCTTACATGAGGTACCCTAGAGGTCAGACATAAACTTTTTGCAAATAATAGGACTAGCAATTGCAATGCTGAATATCATGAATACCTGTCCATCATTTAAAGCAGACTCCATAAGAAGATGATCAGCTTCTTCTTGAACAGCCAGAGAGATAGTTCCAGAAGAATCTGGCCATAATCGCTCAGACAGAATCTTAACCATATTGTAATCCCCTTGATCAGCAAAAGCACGCATCAGAGAGAGATACAGGTGGGGTTTTGGCCTGAAGTTCGCATTTGCACCAGCCCGCTTTAATATTTCTCCAAATATGCAAAGAGCACCTACGTTTTTTGTTTATAGATATGATTCCATAAGTTATTGCTGAGATACTTTCCTGATGAAACAGAACTTTATACTTACTAAAGTAAAATACGTAAGCAGCAAACTGGTCCGCTTGACATGAGTTAACAACATTGATGGTAAATCCATTTTTAGCATGCTAATGCAGAAGCCTTGCCTCAAAAACTAGAGATTGGTTCATATATTAACTGTTTATATTCTTCAAACTATACGACATTAACAGAAATTCTATTAAAAACATCAGCATTTGAAAATTTTAGATTTACTTTGGGGGTTATAACCAATCTGATAAAGTTCACATAAGTTCAATCGAACGTGATCAGCATGCTGAACTAGCATAATATATAAAATTTCATATCTGAACCTCAATATGCAAAAAAATTATAATCATGATCCATTGCAAGTTCTGAGACAATATCAACAACATACCCTTGATTGAACCACAATTTAGCAATGCATCAACCATTGCAGTAAATGCAGTACGATCAATGAACAAATCATGATTTAATTTCATCTCTGACACAATCTCCTGAACTGAATGCAGATCCTTAGCATGCCCAAAACCCTACACATACAAAACAGGGAAAAGAAATTCTTAAATAAATAGTAACTTGGTTGCATGAGAGCAATATATTGAATTTGTCTCTCACAAGAGAAAGACAGAGATCTAAGGAATACAATAAGGTTTGCAGATGAAGATATAGATCAGTTTTCATCCATTCCACAGGGAACATAGCAATATTAACTTTCTCACATTTTGAAAATAGTTCAACATTCAAAAGTTTGAAAGTTCATAAATTGCCCATTCATCATTTTAATCTGTCATAAAATTATACCTAATAAACATAAGATCAACTCACCTTTAGTAGTGTAGTATAAGTAACAGCATCCGGGTAAAGATCAGGATGGCAGAACCTCAGTGCTTTATCCTGAAAAGAGTTATCAGGCAAGAATGATTTAGGTCAACTGGGTACATAGTTCCCATGATTATATTATTAGCTGTATACAGGAGGCTCTAAACTAGCCTTTCTAATAAGTGCTTGTAACCTTCATTTCCTCAAAAAAGTGCACTGCAGCATCTAAATTTTGTGTCTTGACACATGCAAAGATGAGAGTGTTGTATGTCAATCTATCAGGCTCTAGCCCAAGACGGAATATCTCTTCATGCAGTTTTATGGCAGCCTGAGGACACCCTCTGCTTATGTAGCCCTGAGTATTCAGAAGAGAGGAAGAAGAAAGGAGATGAGGGGAAACACATAGTAATCTTCAACAATAGTATTTTCAACTGACAAGGAAAAGACCATGAGGAAGTTTTGAGGGAAAAAGGATTAAACTTTTATATTTGTCTATTGCTCTGCAGATTTATAGGCCAGATAAAAACCTTCATTAGCAAATTGTAAGTCAATATTGAAGAACTCCCGCCTTCACGAAGAAGAAAACCATAGCATGCAAGAAGACCATTAGCACGGCGCAAATCTCCTGCACTAAAGCAGATTATGTATTGCATTAACAGCAATGTTGAACTTGTTGCTTACAAGGATATACCTAAGACAGAAAAGTAACATGTTGAAGTATATATTCAACTCAATAACACTCAAATAACTATCCAGTCATATGAACTTTTAGAATTATACAATCAAGCCCATCCAAATGCAAGTAGACTCAAACACAAGATGGATAATTTTTTGCAGGTAAAACTAATTTCTAAAACTTAGATAATGGTGCATGAAAAAGGTATAACTGGACTTGTGACACTGACCTGCTTCAATTAAAGTATTCAACAGACCGTAGATAAGCTGTGGCGACAACTTTGGCTTGCCTACAGCATTGCCTTTTTCCACAGACTCAAGAATTTGAAATGCTTCATCAAATCTTCGAGCCCGACCCAATCCCTTTACATAGACAACAGCTAAGAATAAGATTCGATCATTTGATAAAAATTACCCATGACGAAAATTTTCAGTAAAAGAATTAAAATGACAATCAAAAGGAAAAGGAATTGGAATTGGAATTGGGAATACCGAATACCTTCAAGAGAGTAGCATATGTAACGGTATCAACGCCACAACTCTGGGGATGAGCCATTTGGTCAAAGATGTTGAGTGCCAAATCAATATCTCCACAGTGAACGCAAGCCTCCATAACCGCGTTCATCACGATGGTATTCAGCTTCCCATATTCCCTCTTAGCACCTTCGATTTCATCTAATATCTGTAACCCACGAAAAAATGTTAACTTAACCATAAATCCCAGCAAACAAAAAGGATTTTCAACCCCATAAACGAAAAAGAAAACAAGAGAAAGCACCTGATGAAGCTGTCTGCGGCGAGTGAGTTGGACGATGCGAGAGGTGAGGAGTTTGAGATTGGGAGGTTTCGCAGGAGAGAAGGTCCGTCGCAAACGACGTCGAGTTGGCGCGGAAGAAGAAGAAGAATAAGAAGAGGAAAAAATATTGGAGTAATGTAGCAACGGTTTTGAAGGAAAAGGCAAGAAGAGAGAGTGGACTTGAAGCATTGTTTGGCGATGGTGAGTGGCGAGCCTACGCCTCTAGCCATCGGGCAGCCATGCAAGAATCTGACTGGCAAGGCAAACTGGGGAAGAAGAAACAAACCAGAGCAAAATCGGAAATCGGAAATCTAATCTTCCATAGTAAAAAAAAAAATGATAAAATCTAAACGGATAACGTGAGGGCCTCACTTCGGGAGTTCGGAACAAATCCATTGGTCAGTAAGCTATCTGCTTGGGCTAATATTTCTGTTTCATTCTATATTTCTGGGCCAATTTGGGCCATAATTTCTAGTGGCAACTTTGGGCCACAATTTCATAAGAGATAGTATATTATTTCCAACTCTCCTATTAAAAATAATAATAATATCCTCAAATCAATATCTTACCAAACATATTTTTCGGCCAACAAATCTCTTTTTTTTATTATTAAAAAGAAAAAAGAATGAAAGAGAGAAGGATTCCGATTTGATAGTTACATTTCATCTAAAGAATGGAGATTTAGATTTGATCACTTACGAAATCTAGTAAAATAAATAATAATTTGAACATAATCAAATCCAATAATTCTCACTACCTTATTTGCATTTCTTTCTCAATTCCCCCTATTCAATTTTTTTAATTAATTATTGAGTGTTGATATTTATTTTTTACTACTTAAGAACAGGAAAAGAAATTAAGTCCGTAAAACATCCTCCCCTATCATATCATCTTCAAGAAAGAGGTTGGAGTTGTACCGAAGGTTCATCGCACCAACTCGCTCCTTGAGTATGATTAAAGTGTAATTTCCCAAAAAAAGTGAAAGCTACTTACTACTTAATCATCATGACAGAGTGATAGAATTGGAAGTCAAAGAAAACACTTCCATCTTTTTCTTTGCAATATGAAACTATAGTGATGATGATGATGATGATGGGTTCTTTCTGCCGCCCATTTGATAAAAATTGTTTTATCTTTTCTATAGGGTTTTCGTTTCCTTTTTCTTATTTTCTCCCAAGTTATCATGCTAAAATCTTGTAAACTTGAAGAAATATAATGGTTTTTTCAGATAAAGCCAAATGCAATGGGACTCGGTGCATTAAAAGAACCTTAAAAAGTCAAAAAGATTGTTCTACTTTGAGCTTCTTGTATCATGTTTTTAATGGAGATGAAAATGATTCAAAACAAACAAACTTCTACCAATTAATAATAATCAGATATATCTAGGCCAAAAGTTTTTTTTTTCCTTAAGGAAAAAAAAAAAGTGGTCATAGATCATCATATTATTCATGGTGGCCCATTACAAAAGTAGCCCTTTTTTCCATCCACACGATTAGCCATATAAAAACAAAAGGCTTAAAGTATGCTATGTATATATACTCTATGCATTAGAAAATGTAATATTTCGTAGCCTACATTTATATAGTAAACATTTTGACTTCTCTGTCCAAATTCTACTTGGCTTGGCTTCAGTTTGAGATGGAATTCCCCACCTTAAGGAAAAGGACAATTTTGATATTAAAAAAAAAAACACTTAATTCGGGAGATAAGGATGATGATGTTTCATGTGTTTCCTTCTACGGTCCAATTCACTTTCATCATTTACTTTGTCTATTTTCCATTCAAAAGGCTTTATGAACATGATCATGAATAAGAGCCTACCGAGAGATCGACATTATGTCAATCCTCTAGTTGAAGTTGAACTATACATAATGTCCCCTTCATTTGCACGTGTGAAACAAAAGTGACTCAAAAATCCATTGTTATCACGGTCAAAAAGTTAAATTATTCATCAATCATGCATTAATTAAAACTCCACTATATATTTACCAATTATATGATGATTGATAGAAAGGTAAGTTTTTTCTATTAATACAATGGAAATTCTTATTAATTTAATCAGGATATCACAGTTTAAACATCATGTATTTATTGAATTAAATTAACAATATCAGTACAGAATAGTAAGGTTTAAATAAAGAAAAAACAATTTATTCTTCATCTTTAAGATGACATCATAAATTCTTTCCCTCCTCCTTCACTTGTATTCATTATAATTAATGAATTGATTTAAAATTTGGCTAAACATCGAGTATATATTTAGTTGAGAGTGCTGATGATTCCACGGAATCCAGTCTGTAAAAATTACCACAATATTAGATATGTGGTACAATTATAGCTATATATTTATTCTAAAATCTTAGCATAGTCTATGCATAAAATTTTAATTTTCATTTTAGAGTGAGCTAAACCTTATAAAATTTGTGACTAAACTTTTGTCACGTCTTAATTATGGGCTTATTGTTCAAATAAGCCCCTGAACTCTTAAAAAAAACCAAATAAGCCATTTTCAGACAGCTAAATACTGAAATAAGGACTAATTGTTACAAGATTTTTTCAAATAATGATCAAAATACAATTCCAACAAATTAAAACACATACTTAGTAAATTTTTACAAATTAGGGAATTCTTAAATGAAAGTCAATACTTTTCATGCGTACACGTTAAATTTGATAGAAAATGATATTATCACATTAATTAAAAATCAAACCCTATTAATCAAAATAATTTCATTAAATGTAATATGATATAAAATTATCGTGTGCTTTTTAGTTTATATATATCTCACACACTAATATTAACTTATATTGTATTCAATTTTTTAAAAAATATTAAGTATGTATTCTAATTTGTTGAAATTGTGTATTTTGATCATTATCCGAGATAATCTTGAAACGTTTAGTCCTTAATTCCAGTATCTAACCGAGTAACCGTTAGAAAAGGGCTTATTTGGCATTTTTTAAGAGTTCGGGGGCTTATTTGGCTACAATTAGAGTTCAGGGATTTAATTGGCCGTTTTTTGTAAGTTCAAGGGCTTATTTGAGCAATAAACCCTTAATTATGTGATAACTCTCATGAAAATGAGTCGTTGAATCATTTCTCATTTAGCTAATTAGCTCCAAAGTTTAGTGCAAAGCAAAAGGCATTTAAAGGTGCATAAAGAACAAAACTAACCTATCATTGAGTCTCTTGATTAAGCTTCCATTTGAAGAATAAAGTAGCAGAACCTATATAAGGAGTGCCCTAAGTGGGGTTAATTAGTTCCAATTTCGATGTAAATCACTAAATCTGTTATTACACGTGTCATCTGATCCAAGAAACAGCTAAAATCCATAATTATGTTAGTAAGTTTTAGCCTTGATTGATTAATCTTAGTCTCACTTACCAAAAAAGAGTTGTTAGAAATTAGAATTAAGCCCTCCTATTTTAATTTTTGCATATTCCCCAATTAAGTTTTTTTTTTGGCAGATTGCCCAATTAAGTTTACTAATTTTTTTTGGCTTTATGAACTAAACTAAATAGCTCAACCAATAATGGAGTTCGGCACTTGGCATCACATATCTGTACTTACTCCCAAATTACATGGTTTAGCCTATTTAAGTATCCCAAAATTGCTTGAAACTTGAGTATTTGTGAAGTTAAATTTAACCCAAAGAAAAAAAAAATGAAAGCTCGAAAAAGAAGGCAGGTAGGAGTGGGGATAATAATTAAGTGCAAAAATTGATAAATTAATTAATTAAGGGATATGACGTGGCCCCTTCCATCAACACCAAATTGGAGCGGGATCTCATGTTCCTATCTAACAACCACGATCTGGGCCCTACAATCTCTTTCAATTATTGAAGTCCACGTCAGAGTTCGGCCAACCACATAAACTGTATAGAATCCAACATTTCCTCACTGCTCAAACTTCAATGTTCAATCCCTTTAGCCTCTTTAGCCTTTAGCCCACTTCACTATTTTCAGATCTACTCCTCCACCTCAACTCCCCTGCATTATTTTATCATCCAGCACACCATAGAATAAGGGATAAATCTCCCCAAGTAATTTTTTTATACTATCATATCATTCCTCAGACCAATCGAATTTCGTCAAAGCTCCGGTCACCGGCGGCACGTGCTCGTCGCCTAGTTCAAGTTACGTCATTCGTTGTTGATTCCGGTTTGGGATTTCTTTTCTTTTTGTTTATAATAGGGAGAATAAGTCGTTCGAGTCTCGGATTTGCCGGATTTTGGTGCGTCACTCAATTTACGGTTCCTCCCTAATATTCCGCCTTCTAGAAGCGAGACACGCTAATACAAAAAACCTTTCCTTTTTTTCCACCAAAAAAAGAAAACAAAAAGAGAGGAAGAAACATTAAAATACTCGAAAACACTTTGACAAGCCAGCATTTCCTTGCTAACTTGCTCTGTAAAGTTAGCTAGCTTCACATACTCTCCACCACACCACTTTTCCTCTACTTTTCGATTCCTTTATAATCCTATCTGTATATGCAGTGAAATCACCATGCTCTGACAAAATTCCTCTGTTTCTCTCCTGTTTATTTTTGGTCTCTGCTCAAATTGAGAGCCTTAAGGGTGTTAATTAATGGCGGTTTCCAAGTCCTGCACCGGCGGCGGCAAGCAAAAAGACAACTATGATCAAGGTAATTACAAGAAATCCGAGCCGTTGATTCCTGGGTTGCCAGACGAGATCGCGGAGCTCTGTCTTCTTCATCTTCCATATCCATACCAATCGTTGGTACGTTCGGTGTCTTCCTCGTGGAACAGAGCCATAACAGACCCTGCCTTCCTTGTCTCCAAGAAATCCTTATCGCTTTCGTTGCCTTATCTCTTCGTTTTCGCTTTCCATAAATCAACGGCCAGGATACAATGGCAAGCTTTGGACCCTCGATCAGGCCGTTGGTTTAAATTACCTTCGATGCCCTGTCCCAAGCCCGTGTGCCCACCGGGGTTTGCTTGTACTTCAATTCCACATCAAGGCCAGCTCTATGTTTTGGGTGGTATGCGCTCCGACACTGAAACTTCCTTGCACACAACGATGCTCTACACTACAACCACAAATCAATGGTCCACAGCGTCTCCAATGTTGACCCCAAGATCGTTTTTCGCAGCGGGGAATGTTAATGGTAAAATTATGGCCGTCGGTGGGAGTGGGGCCAGCTATAATGATGCCATCACATCCGTTGAGTGCTATGATCCACAAAAGGACACGTGGGAAGCGGTAGCGAAAATGGGGACGGGACTTGCCAGGTACGATTCGGCTGTGGTAGGGAGCAAGATGTACGTGACGGAAGGGTGGACGTGGCCTTTCATGTTTTCGCCGAGAGGAGGCGTGTACGACCTGGAGAAAGACACGTGGCAGGAAATGAAGGACGGGATGAAGGAAGGTTGGACCGGGGTCAGCGTGGTTGTGGGTGACAGGCTGTTCGTGATATCAGAACACGGTGACTGCCCGATGAAGGTATACGTGCCTGATCATGACGCGTGGCAGTACGTGGGTGGTGATAGATTCCCACGTGCGGCAATGCAGAGGCCTTTCGCTGTGAGTGCTGTAGAAGACAAAATCTACGTGGTGTCCAGTGGGCTAAACGTGGCAATAGGGAGGATATTCGAGGGACAAAACGGTGAGTTTTGCGCTGAGTGGGATGTCATGGCTGCCCCAAAGGCTTTCCACGACTTTTCCCCTTCGAATTGCCAAGTACTTTATGCTTAAATTAAAATAAATAAATAATTCCTCTTATCTTTTTTGTCTTTGATATACTAACCATTAGTATTTGTAGTATATAGCATCATCATCATCATTATATTGTAAGACCAGGGTGGAGATTTATATACCAAGAAGATCTCTCATATATGTGAGATCTAAATTATGTTGTAAATTATACTATAATGTATTTGTTTTGCTAGGCAATTTGCCAATTTTAATGTGAGTTTCAGTTCCACCGCGCCTACATTTTTGAATTCATGCAGGATTAGGATTTAGGAATATGATTTACAGCTGGGTTTATGTGAGAGGGACAGATTGCTGTTTTTTTTCCCCTTTTTCTTGGTGAATTATATCTCACAAATTTTGCGGTGGCATATATAAATATAATGGCACAAGACAACTCAAATACAGTACTAGTATTAAGTAGGTGTAATGGGGTTTCTGGGAAAAGGGGGGACATGCCACTGGCCTTCTTGATCAACTCACCAGTCATTGTCCCCAAGCTCTTCTAACCATGCTGCCATTTTTGGATCTCTAAGCTTTGCAGTTCCTTGTCCCATGCTTCATAAATGATCACTGCCATTTATTTTTGTGACATGCATGCATGCATCATTCAAGGCTGCCGCAGTGAAACAGAGGAGTCTCTGTTTCAATGCTAAATATATACTACTATTTTGGAGCTTTGAAACGCAAAGCGTTATCTGGCTAGTGGAGAGGCTTATTCCATTTTTCTCCTTGTATTTGACAGGTGTTTAACGTCTAAATCTTTGTCTTTGATAGGTGTTATTATATTTGTATAAACTATTAGAACTCGTAAGACCAAGGTGTATTTTTTTTTTTTTTGTCTTTTTTATGTTATTGGCTTGATTTATTATGTGTAAAGGTTTTGTTCTACTTTAGGAAAAAATTGCCAGTTATTGTTTAGTATTATCAAGTATAAAACTGTGCCTAACCTTGTGATCTCATGGATCGTTGAAGATTCGTTATGATGCTAAATGACAGATTGGGATTTTGGGAGATAAGATGGTGCTTTCTTTAGAGATGTCTGATTGTTCAAGTTTTTGGCTTTGGTTACCTCATAGAACTAAATTTGCAATGCCATACAGTTTTGGTGACTGAAAGTGATATGGGAACTGCCAATCCCACTCTTATTTTCATTAAATAAATAGACTCTTGACAAATGACAAGTTTCTCTAGAGGCCTACCCCTGCCAACCTTAAACATTAACAACAACCCTTTCTATCAATAGAAAAGGGGCAAGCAAAGCAATATATATGCTCCACTCTTCTGTCTATGCTGTTATTTTTAGGATCATCTTGCTCTGTCTGAAATTGGAACATGCTTCTCATCTTCCGAGTTGTGTTCAATGCTGCCGTCTTGCTGTCCAGAAAGCAACAGCTAACTAGTTCAGATGTTTCTTGTAACTTTGTCCTTCCAAATTGTCCACCAAAGCAAAATGCAAAAGCTTAATCTTCTTCTTAAGGGAATATCTACTAACTTAAATAGGTCTCATAAACAGGTCTCAGGTTCAAGACCTTAGTAGACTCACCCACCAGATCCATAATCTGGATTAATCAAAGTAGAGCTCTGGATACTGGTGTGAGACAAAAATAATTACACAAGAATAGTAGGACTTTTTTTTATTATTACTTTTTTACAAAATCAGAAGAGCTTGCAGTCATGCATCAGACAATTTTAGTTGCATGTCATCAAGCAAAACATATATTAGCTTAGTAGTTCCTTCCTTTTTATGAACAGAACAAACTTGGAGGAGTTATAGTTTATAGTTTATACCATCTGCATATTGCAAAATGAAATTAATTCCTTACTTGATTCCGGCCGTTTCCCAAAATTCCAGCCAAAAACCATTTCAAATTAGAAAGGCTTCTCGCCAATCACATTACCATGGGGATCATAATTACAAACAATTATTGTATCTCCGGTTTTACACACAACTTTCGCACAACCAACCTTGGAGCTTTTCCTCCAAATTATCTGAGTATAATGCAGACAATCTTTATCTTGTTTGCAAGAATTGGTTTTATAGTTGTAGTTGCTTTTCTCTGCTGCCCATGCCGCAACTGCATCACCTGGTTTCCAATCCTTGCCGCTGCCCCAAAACAGATTCTCCCCATAATTGCTATTCGAATGAATCAATTCACAATCACCTCGCCTCTTATTTGCCCACCAGGAAGCATAATTTGCAAGCTTTTTGCTCCATTTCAAAGGCGGTAGCCCTCGCTGTGCTCTCAAAACGTTGTGGGGTTTAAGAAATTGTTGAATTAACGTCGTTCCACTTGAACTTTGTTTAAGTAAACGTCTGGAGATAAGTTGGGAAGAAAAATCATGGTTTGAGTATGACAAAGATACTGAAAGGAACGACGAAAGCAGAAGGAAGGTTCCCAGTAGACTACATGAAAACTTGGTTCTGATCTCCATATTAATGCTTTAGATTTGGAGATCACAAGATAGAAAAAAGATTTTGATGAGAAAGTTTGATATGGGAATCACTAGTTAATTAAGGTATTTATACTTGCATTGCATGCAAGATTTGTAATGATAATTTTAATAAAAATTATGATAATTTATATAATTCATTCTGAAGAGAATCATTTCACATGGAAGTAGGCCACAAGTTGCAATGGATTTGAGGTGTATAACATGGATTTGACTTTCAACTAACATAACGGCTGCTAATCATTGTAATAACCAACATTTTTCAATTTTCATCAGTTGATCATCAGGCTAATGTTGAACAGAGTTTTTCAAACATAAAGATTTTTTATTGTATAAATTATGGAATTTGGGCGTCTAAACATCCTTTCAAAACAATAATCAAGCGAATCTAATGGAAAGGAGGAAATGAATGTCATACAAGTTGAACATTCTAATGCAAATGTCACGTTCCAAAGCACATGGCAAATTGAAGGACTTTTCTCACCATATAGTTGAGCAGAAGGCCTTTGATTGACATGTGACACCATGTGAACCAACTGCGGATTTGCAAAAGGCAAATGCACCAGTTAATATATAAGGGCTTAAATCTGGAAGTGGACTGCTTCAAACACCCCATGATCCAGAAAAAAAAGCACAATCATTTGACCCTTAATTTTGATCCCAAGTAAAAAGAAACCAGATTAAGTGGTACATGCATTTAATCTTCCAGGTTGCAGCATACAATAGTTTTCTTACTTTCAAGATCTTAAAGTTTAAGTTAATGCAGCTTTGCTTTTAACATTTGAAGTATTGTCCCTGCTTAATTAGCAGCTGTTGACATTTATGCTGATGTTGCTTCATCACTAGAAGTCCAACACTTTTGATCAAGTTTCTTAAGTTGTCCATGTAGAAATATATCTGTTAATTAGAGAAATGGTTATCCTTTATTGTTGGCGAAATAACTTGAAACTCTTTTCAAATTAATCTTTAAAGTTGAAGAAATATGGTGTTTCTGCATGACGGATTAATCTCTAAACCTTTGGATTTAGATTTAGAGATTGAATTTATCTAGTATTTTCATAATGCGTCACCCTAATGAAATCTCTTGTTCAATTATAAAGTGAAATCTGTCATGATATATAGGAATATATAGAAGTAAGTCAATAAAGAAAACTTGTCATATTTATAATCAATTATGCTTTTGGATGTGGAAATATTGATCATTTTGATACTCCCTGTCATAATTTGCAGTAGCTAATTAGTTATCTGTCAAACTAAATTCCATTCAATTGTGAACCTAGCTTGAGCAAGTGGGTAATGTGATAGCTCTTACCCAAAGGATGCTTACATTTCTGTCACATATTGGGTTTATACTAATGAATCATGTGAAGCTACATGTTGCTTGGTTTTCCCCTTGGGCCTGTAATTCATTGCTGCAATCATATATAGGAGAGACGAGGCTACTGACACAGACATCAATTCCACTAGTATAGAAGCGATTTGGAAGAACCAAAATCTCCATGTCCTGATCAGTTTTCAAGAGATTATGCCAAATAAACTTCATCTTCCCATCTTCGTATGCACATAACAGAAGTTTCTGCCCACACTTGGAATACGCCATGGATACAATACCAAGAAATCCAGACAATGAGAGAGTCGAGAGTTTAGTCCAAGATTCTCTTACCCCATTTTCCTCCATAACCCATATATCAACATAATCATAATAACAAGTATATTGATGACGCCGCCGGCCAATCATACAAAGGCAACCTCCCAATTCCTTGATACTGATTTGATGATACGATAATATTCTTTTACCTTCTTCCAGCAATAATGGCAGTGAAACACATCGGTATGTCTCGCTTGTCAGATCAAAAGCAACAACCAAACCAATGCTTGGCCTAATTTTATCACGTAGCAACCAATGCAAGGTATTATTAGCGAGTATGGCTTTACGTTGGAAGCAGAGGGTAGGGTCACTGGGAAAACATGGGTTTTTATGGGAACAACTTCTCCAACAGCCAGCCTTCAAGCTGTAAATATTAGTTGACAAGACCTCCACGTTCTTCTCCTGCAAGAATCAAACCATTGCAAGAACCTAATGGAAGATTGTCTTGCAAATCTAATAATTCTGTTATGTTAATCTGGGCATTATTTTCGAGGGAGTCCAAATCAACAGAATAGTGCTTGGTCTTATAAATATAGTCGCAAGATTTGTCTTTGCCGCGAAGGATGAGGAAACGATGAGAATTGTGTTTGAGTTGAAGCTTCACGAAAGCAGGGCTGTCGATTAAATCACCACAATCCTTTGAAACGCACCTAAATCGCAAAACATCTTTCCCTGCTAAGCGGCACAAAATTTCCATGACAATATCATTGGATTGGGGAGATTGATTCGGCTCCGCATCTTGTTTAAGCAAATTAATAAAAGAGAGTAGAAAATCAAAGAAGCGGTTTTGCCTAATCCAGAGAAAGAAAAAAAAAACTTACATAATAAGAGAAATATACTATATACGATTGATAGATGGCCAAGAGCAATTTGGATAATTAATAAAGGACTTCGGAGGGGGAGGCTGGTTTTTATATTTGGGTGGGTTTTAGTCGGTTAAACCAAACAATCAGTTCATAGATAACCTTGGGTATACTATTTTGTTGAAACTAAAGCCTTTATAAAATAAAGAAGTAAATATCAATAGCCATTAGTATTAAACAAAACATTTAAGGCAAATTATACAATACATAGTCAGTGGAGTGGAGTTTAGCTGACTACATAAACGGGTCCTGAAGGGTGACATGTGTCCTCTAGGGACTAGATTGAAATATTTAAAACTTTATTAATTAAAAAAATGGACATGTGTCAACTCCACAACGCGCTTGTGGAGTCCAAAATTTACACCGCCGGTGTATCAAATAATTACCCAACATTTAAACTAAAGTATACTGAAATCAACGCCAATGTGTATTAATCAGCGGCATAAATGTTATTTTGCACCCTTAAATTTATACGGACTACCACTTTACACCCAACTTTTTTATTTTGACCAAAACGCACCCTAAAGTTTTATTTTTGTGCCAATTTACACCCTCCGTCATGGTAGGACAAACGAGCATCTGACATGGCATGCCACCTGGACAAAAAAAAATGACACGTGGCACATGGCATTTTTACACGTGGCGTGCCATGTGTCCTTTTTGTACACGTGGCATTTTTGGTACACGTGGCATGCCACGTCAGATGCCCGTTTGTTCTATTTTGACGGAGGGTGCAAAGTGGCACAAAAATAAAACTTTAAGGTGCGTTTTGGTGAAAATAAAAAAGTTGGATACAAAGTTACAATCGGTAGGGTGTAAAATGGTATTTATGCTATTAATTGGCTACGCATTTAATTGTCATTAGTCACTAGGTGAAGGACACAAAACATGACTTATTTTTACAACAATAATAGTAAGGAACAATTTTAATTTGTGTTGTAAAGCCAAAGATTATATTAGAAGAGCAGTGCTTAAAGTTTAATCATAACACAAACCTCATTGGGATGGAATGGGGTCAGTATTCAGTCTTAAATCAACTAAAAAAGGAATGAAACATTCAATTTCAATCAAAGGTCGGGAATGGCCTATGAACAATAGAAGAAACAAACCTAGAACAGAGAGCTTATAGCTCAGCTGCCACAGTATTTGCAATTGCAATCTTTTACGTTCTCATCATTATTTTGTCCCAAAAGTTACAACTCTACCCAGAATCCAGAGCTCAACAGCACAAAACCAAACTCTGTGCTTTGCAGCAGGTCACAGCCTCCATACTTCACTTCATCTTTAAATCCAAAATAATCGATTATCAAAATGAATTGATAATTTCGAAAATAATTGATAATTATCAAATTGAATACTTGAAATGCATTTAAAAGTATGCCAAAATAATTTCATTTGGCGGAACTAAATGAAACAGAGGTAGAAGCCTGTGAAGAATGATTTGGGCCTTGGGCTGCAAAACATGGACGTGTCCATCTAATTGACTTAGTCATGAGTCCTACCCTCGGTTTTTATACGTCGTCATTATCGTCAAGTTCGTAAAAAGTAGCATTGAATTCAACGCGCTTAGTTAAAAGTTAATGTCACGGCTAAAATAAAATTCTTTTTTTTTCTTTTTTTTGGGTCAGAACTCAGAACAGAATGCGCCTAAAATTCTTTATTCCTATGTGAGGTGAGCAAAGAAAAAAGTTTGTTTAAAATTCTTCTTGGAACTTGGAAGCTTCCAGTCTCACACGCTTTTTTTACACACCCATTCTTCCTCTCCTCGGCCTTTTCTTCCCTTCCAGACTAACCTATACTTCTCCGGAGCCTCAAATAGATATATCTGACAAAAAGTAAACCACCTATATAAATATCGTATCTTAGCAATCTCCAACATTAAACAAACTATTTGTCTCAAAAAAAAAAAAAATTCCCAAAAAGCAATTTTTAGAAACGAGACTCTCTCTAATATTGGAGAAAGATGTGCTTGGTGTTTGTTTGTGATGAGGATGAGAGGGTGATAGGGAGGCAGCCGGCGCCGGGGGCTTGTCCCTACTGCGGCGGGATGGTGCAAGCCATGGACGTGGAGAGCCAGTGGAGGTTCTGCTTTTTGCCTCTGTATTTCAAGACCAAGAGAAAATATTATTGCAGCATGTGTGCCAGGCGCTTGGTCGTCCAATAATGATTCCACTTTTCCTGTGAAACTTCCACCCTTCTTTTTGGTTGGTTTCTGTTTGCAACCATCTCCCCTTCCATCTTCTGTGTTAAACTAATTAAGCTTTTACTTACTTGTAATTGTATCAGTCGCTCCATCTTGCCTTGTATTGTTGTGTATATACTTATACTTAGTAATAATCAAATAAACCATTTGTTCATTTATTTTTTTGTTTAATTTTTAACTTTGGTTTGGTTCTATAAGAATCTCTCTCTCCATGAAGCATTCGATAGGGAAATTAATTCAAAGCAATTAGCACAGCCATAGATGACATGACCGGAATATGATTCCGTCTGCCCGCGGCCGTTTTTAACTTTCCCTTTTATTCTCGGCTCAATGCTCAATATGGCAGACCAGATATAGATTGATTTTGAAAAAGTCCATTATTATTATTTATTTAATTAAATAAATAGTATTTCATTATTTCTAGTTGTCTTTTCATACTTTATGTTATCCTTTTCTCTCATTATCCCATAAAAATAAAATCCAAACATAAACTAGCAGAATGTCAACATTTTTCACCATATAATAATAATTCAAAACCACAATCATGTATGCTAACATTATAATTCACCATTAAACCACAATCATGTCAATTGATGCGAAAATATATACACATCCTACACTACACAATAATTCACATGGTTTTGTTTGGTTTTTCCTTCCGAGTAATTCCTAACCCAATGTAAGAACTAAGAATTTTTTTTTGAGCAAAATACTTTGAATTCATTAATATCATAAATCCGGGTTACACACGGGTAGAGAATCTCCACTCCAAACACAATTGATTCCAACCTCATGTATGATGAGAGTAAGATCATGTGCAAATTTATTAGCTACTCTACTTACATGATTAAAACTACAAAAAGAAAAAGAAGAACATAAATCTCTAATTTGATCAACTAACACACCCTCCTCCCAAAGAGAAGGTTCACTCTTTACAACCTCCTTGATAGCTAAGAGTGAGTCACTTTCAATCTCACACATCTTAAAACCATATGATTGAGCAAGTATTAATCCAAATCTTATGGCGTAAACCTCCGCAAATAACACATCAGAAACCCGATCAATCTTGGCTGAAGCACAAAACAAAACATCCCCTGCAAAATTCCGAATTACAGCACCGAGTCCTGCTTGATTAGTAGAAGCTGAAAAACCTGCGTCAACATTAACCTTAACTCGCCTTTGAGAAGGAGCTTTCCAACAAGGAACAACAGCTGGCCTATTTCTCATTCCCTGAAAATGATTAGCCGAATTCTCCACCTCTGACACAAGTCTCGCTGCCATTATAGAAACTCTCTCTGGTCTTTGGCAAATTCGATCATGAAGAGCCTTATTTCGGTTTGCCCGGATAAGCCACAAAACAAAACCAACTAACTCCAAACTCCCCAACTGACTTGCCTTTAGAAAACAACCCTCCCAAAAATCATCACTATCAGCCCATTCATTTAAATAAATTAAAATCCAAGGACAAGAAAAGCCCCAAACCAGGCGACTAAACTGACATTCAAAAAAGATATGAATAACCGAAGCTTCAGGTCCATTACAGACATCACAAATAGGAGGGATGTCTACACCTTTCTGTCTTAGATTCAATTTTGTAGGTAAAATCCCACTAACCAACCGCCACAAGAAGTATTTAACTTTGGGCAATACCAACGCACCCCATAACAATTGCCATTTGCAAGATCGATTCTGTAGCTCAACATTATTTCTACCCAACTCCAGTCTCGCAACATGGTAGCCACTTCTCACTATATAATACCCATTGTTTGAATGATTCCAAATCAGCACATCACTTCCCCGAGAATTACATAAAGGAATTCTTAATATTTGATCAACATCCTCGGATACAAACAGCTCATGAACCAAATCCTCATCCCATAAGCCATTTTCCCCAACAAGAACTCGCACAGGATTAGCTACACAAACTGTACCGGGTATAGCTTGAGGTGTATATGAAGGTGGCTTATTAAGCCATTTATTTCGCCAAATATCGACACTCGAACCATCACCAATTCGCCATCTACATCCAGCCCTTATAACTTCTCTTTCCGCCATTAAGCTACGCCAAACAAATGATGGATTAGAGCCTAAAGTTGCATGCATAAATGAACTCGTTTGGAAATATCTTGCTCTTAATATCCGGAAACAAAGAGTATGCTCATTACGAATCAACCGCCAACACTGCTTAGCCAAGAGAGCTAAATTGAAGGATTCAAAATCTCGAAATCCCAACCCCCCATCCAGCTTGGAAACACAAAGAGCATCCCATTCCTTCCAATGAATTCTTCTCTTTGTTTCACTAGTTCCCCACCAATATTTCGCTATAAGCATATTTAGTTCCTGCACAAAAGATTTAGGAAACTTAAAACAACTCATAAGATAAGTGGGTATGGCCTGTGCCACTGCCTGGATCAAGACAGCCTTTCCTACATTTGAGAATAATTTCCCTCTCTACCCCTGAATCCGCTTCCACAATCTATCTTTCAACAATTGCAATTCGACTTTTTTATTTCTGCCAATCATAATTGGCATGCCCAAATATTTATCACGAGCTAGAACTCTATGCACTCCCAATTCTCTCATTAACACATCACATAAAGCCTCCGGAGTGTTAGAACTAAATAACACAGCAAATTTATCTATATTTATTTGCTGTCCTGATACCAACTCAAACTTACGAAGCAACTCCAAAATAGCTTCACACTCATCCACCGATGCCCGGAGAAACAATAAACTATCATCTGCAAATAATAAGTGAGAGACTCTCAGAGCAGCCCTTGCAATTGATACTCCATGAATATCACCTAAATTCTCAGCATGCTGAAGAAGAGAAGAGAAACCCTCCATACACAATAAAAATAAATACGGAGATAAAGGATCTCCCTGGCGGATACCTCTACTAGGGACAAAAGGAGCAGAATAATTCCCATTAATTTGAATGGAATAGGTAACTGAACTAACACAAGTCATAGTCAACGCTATCCAACGCTCCGAAAAACCTAACCTACGCATCATCCCTTCAAGAAAAGGCCATTCAACACGATCATAGGCTTTGCTCAAATCTAACTTCAAAGCCATATGTCTCTTACCCCTTGCTCGCTTGTTTTTCATATAATGAATTGTCTCATATGCAATTATAGAACTATCAAAAATCTGCCTTCCCGGAACAAAAGCACTCTGATTCGGGCTTATAATTTGATCCAAGATTGTCTTCAAACGATTAGCCAGAACTTTGGATATTATTTTGAAAATCACATTGCACAAACTAATGGGCCGAAAATCCTTTGGTGTATTAGGATTAGCAATTTTGGGTATAAGAACGACATTGGTATGATTTATATCCAGTAATGGCGCCCTTGTATTCAGAAAATCAAGAATCATATTACTAACTCTTACCCCAACTAAATCCCAAAACTTTTGGAAGAAAAAAGGGGTCAAACCGTCCGGGCTTGGTGATTTGTTAGGCTCCATTTGAAACACAGCCACCCGAATTTCCTCATGATTGAAAGCTTGATCCAATTTGGCATTCATAGTCGATGTAACTCTAGCATCAACCAAAGACAAAACCGAATCCATATTGGAATAAGATGGCCTCGAAGATGTGAAAATCTCATGAAAATAATCTGTAAAAATCCTTTGTAAATCCCCAAAATCCGTAACCCAATGACCATGATCATCTTGTACCGAAGCAATAAAATTCCTTCTATTCCTTGAGGTTGCTACCTTATGAAAAGTTCTTGAATTCCTATCCCCTTCACATAACCAATTTAGCTTAGCCCGCTGCCTCCACATTGTCTCCTCCTTATCATAAAGGTCATTAAGTTCATCCAAGCATGCATGCAAAGGACGAGAATCAGCTCCCAATTGAACCTCCTTATACAATTTCTCAAGGTCCTTTTTTTTTCCTCCCTATATTATACTTCACCCTACCAAAAACTTGGTAATTTCATTGCTGCAAGGAGTCCACCACACTACTAATACATTGTCTAATATCCTGATTATCAACCTTGTTCCAAGCATTATCTATCACCAATCGAACATTCTCATGCAATGCCCACATATTTTCAAAGCGAAAACGCTTTATAGGAGGAACAACTAACGGTTGTCTATCCAAAATATGAACTAATAATGGAAGATGATCAGACACCGAAGTACAAAGATTAACAACATATGAAAAAGAAAAACGAGCCAACCAACTCTCAGACACAAGGCATCTATCAAGCTTTGCAAATTGCATCTCATCACCTATCCTACGAGACCAAGTTAAAGCAGGGCCTTTACAAGGCAATTCCTTAAATTCACAAATATCAATTACCTCCCTGAAAGCTTTCATTTGCCTCTGAGGACGAACCGCTCCTCCAACCTTTTCATCGTTAGACAAGATCTCATTAAAATCTCCCCCACATAACCAAGGCAAATTAGTCTGAGAAGCCAAAAGTTTTAACAAACTCCATGACTCATGGCGTCTTGCTGTTTCTGGACGGCCATAGAAACCTGTAACTCTCCATTTCTCACTCAATACAGCACCAATAAAAGCATCGATATGATATAAAGAATATGAAACAATATTAACTACCGTACAATTGTTCCACAATAAGGCTATTCCACCTGCTCTACCAACACTACTAACAGAGAAACAATAATCGTAACCCAAAAAACATCTAATCCACTCCATTTCATTACTACACTTCTTAGTCTCAGAAAGAAATAACAACTGAGGTTTATTACATAAAACTAAGCTACGTAAAGCATGAACTGACCTACGGGCACCAAGCCCGCGGCAGTTCCAAAATAAACAACTCATGGTTTTTGGCAGGGATGACTCTCCTTGGCCATCCCCGCCACTACAAGATCAAATTCCTGATTGACACCATCAGCAACAACATTTGTCTCTAAAGGCTCACCAACAGCAAACTAAGAAATTATCTAATCACTGAACTATATATAGTATTTTTTTTGCGCCAAGAATCTAATACTATATAAATATAAATTGTACTATTTTAATTATTATTTCTAAAATTAAGGTTTAAATTTGAACCTCAAGTGTCCTTTTATTATTTAAAAAATTACTAACAAGGTTCCAAATTCCAATTCAACATGTTATTACTTACTAGCCTTGTAGTTGTAGTATTTTTATTTTATTTTGGATTTGGGCCCAAGTCAATATATATTGTATTCATCCACAAAAAAATAAGAAAGTATATACTGAAATACCCAGAATGATCCAACCCATTCAAATGGGTTTGAACTTGGAAATTGGGATTACAGGTCTGAACTGGGCCAAGATCAGACTGGACACTCTCCTAGTAATTGAAAATAAATACAACTACACATGTCCAAATTTTATTGGATAGATGACCCACACATTAATTTTTTTTATCAGATTCTTAACCCACACATTTCACAGTAAGTCAGTAATTAACACCCGTAAGAAAAGGTGAAAATGAAAAATTTCACCGGCAGGCAAGCACAAATGAAATGAAATGATAATAATCCTTTCCTTGGCTTCCGTTTATAAACTCACACTCTACAAACAAATATAGATCTTTAGATCTGAGAGCGTCGCGTCTTTCTTCTTCCTTCATTCTCAGTAATAAAAACGATGCGCTTATTTTGAAGATCTAATTTCTTCAATCTCCTCCTCAATTCCAACCAGGATAAAGCCTGCGTCACTCTCTAAGAACCGGCCTCTCTTCTCGAAGGATCTGATCGTTCGAGGTTCCTTTCTCTCTTTCACTCTTTCCAATTTTCCAGATCTATTGATTTACTATATACTTGATCGCCAGCCATTTGCTTTTTCCTTTTCGTTTACTACATTCATTTCTTTTTTGTCGCTATTATCGGTAGCTGAATGAGTGTTTTCTGTTTCCGACATCTTCGATTTAGGTTTTGGATTTCGTGTTCTTTGTTGTTGATTTGACAAAATGATTGAATCCTTCATTGTAATAGCTATAAGCGGCGAGTGGAATTGTGCTCTGTTGATTTGAATCTGATATACGTTTTTATGTTTGCTCTCTTTGATTTCGATTTCGCTGTGTTAAGTGTATTTCGCCTATTGAATGCGTTATGGTTTGATCTTAATTGGCCAATTCAGAACTAATGTTTGAATTTGAATGATGGAAGCAAATAGATCTTACCTTTTTATTACTCAGTAGCCAGATCGAGAGTGAATTTCAACTATTAATTGAACCCAGTAGTTTAGATTTTCATTATGATTTGTATTTAGATCTATTTCAATTGGGGCATTGAGGCAATTTGCCTGAAGTTGTAGATATGGTGCTTTTATTTTCATGAACTAGAAATGGCCTTTTTTCCACAGCTCTTAACGGTTGATATAGGCAAGTAATCCAAAAATTTATACGTTTCATGTGATATTCAAGCAGAAAGTTTCCCTAAGTTGTTCATTAGTAATTACTATTTTTATATATAAGAGTTGAGGATATGATGTGAGATCTGTGTTCAAGTTTTTTTCTTTACATTTAATTATATTCTCATGAGATACATATGTATTGTCTTAGAGCAAATTTTTTATTTTAATTGTCAATTATGAGATCTGAAGTAATTGTTGTTCTTTGTCTGATATGGGTTCTCTCTTTTACAGCTACCTATTATAAGACTTTCTGAATGATTTTTATAATCAAACTTAGAATTATAACGTCATTGATACATATTTTATGCTGAGTAGGCTCTGTTCTAGTCCTAGCTTTGTGAACTATCACTAGTATTGTACTTTATTCTTGGCTGTTAATTTGAATCTTTATGTTCCTTTATACTGCCAGAAAACTAGCAAAAAATGGAGAAGTCCTGTAGTCTTCTTGTTTATTTTGACAAAGGAACACCTGCAATTGCTAATGAGATTAAGGAAGCGCTTGAAGGCAATGATGTTCCTGCAAAAGTTGATGCCATGAAGAAAGCAATTAGTCTTTTGTTGAATGGTGAAACCCTTCCCCAGCTTTTTATCACCATTGTCAGATATGTTTTGCCTTCAGAGGATCACACCGTCCAAAAACTTTTGCTTTTATACTTGGAGATAATCGAGAAAACTGATGCAAAAGGGAGGGTCTTACCAGAAATGATCTTGATATGCCAAAATTTGAGGAACAATCTTCAACATCCAAATGAATATATTCGTGGTGTAACCTTGAGGTTTCTCTGCCGCTTGAATGAGACAGAGATTATTGAGCCATTAATCCCTTCGGTTTTGCAAAATCTGGAGCATCGGCATCCATTCATTCGTAGGAATGCTATTCTAGCTGTGATGTCTATATATAAGCTTCCGCAAGGAGAGCAGCTTTTGGTAGATGCACCTGAGATGATTGAGAAGGTTCTTTCAACCGAGCAGGACCCATCTGCCAAGCGAAATGCCTTCCTTATGTTATTTACTTGTGCACAAGATCGAGCAGTTAATTACCTCTTAACAAATGTTGATAGGGTTCCTGAATGGGGTGAATTGCTTCAGATGGTTGTGTTGGAGCTGATTCGCAAGGTTTGCAGAACTAACCGTGAGGAGAAAGGGAAGTATATTAAGATTATAATATCTTTGTTAAATGCCCCATCAACAGCAGTTATTTACGAGTGTGCTAGCACCCTTGTTTCTCTGTCATCCGCACCCACTGCAATTAGAGCTGCTGCCAACACTTATTGTCAGCTTCTTCTATCTCAAAGTGACAACAATGTGAAGCTTATTGTTCTAGACCGGCTGAATGAGCTCAAGGCTTCTCATAGAGATATTATGGTTGATATGATCATGGATGTACTTAGGGCACTTTCAAGTCCAAATCTTGACATCCGGAGGAAGACACTTGATATTGTTCTGGAGTTAATAACTCCTAGAAACATCAATGAGGTTGTTCTTATGTTGAAGAAGGAAGTTGTCAAGACCCAAAGTGGAGAACTTGAGAAAAATGGTGAGTACAGACAAATGCTCATTCAAGCTATTCATTCCTGTGCAATCAAGTTCCCAGAAGTTGCAAGCACGGTTGTGCATCTACTGATGGATTTCTTGGGAGATGCTAATGTAGCTTCAGCTATTGATGTTGTTGTTTTTGTTCGAGAAATAATTGAAACCAATCCTAAACTTAGGGTTTCCATCATAACAAGGCTTTTGGACACATTCTATCAGATCCGAGCTGCACGGGTTTGCTCCTGTGCCCTTTGGATCATTGGAGAGTATTGCCTATCTCTGTCCGAAGTTGAGAGCGGCATAGCAACCATCAAGCAGTGTCTTGGAGAGCTACCATTTTACTCTGTTTCTGAGGAAGGGGAAGCTACTGATGCTTCAAAGAAACCTCCACAAGCAAACTCCATTACTGTCTCCTCCAGGAGACCTGCTATACTTGCTGATGGTACTTATGCAACACAAAGTGCAGCCTCAGAAACTGCTTTCTCCCCTCCTACCATTGTGCAGGGAACATTGGCTTCTGGGAATCTTAGATCTCTTCTCCTAACTGGTGATTTTTTCCTTGGGGCAGTTGTTGCTTGCACACTGACCAAACTTATTCTGAGATTGGAAGAGGTACAGCCATCAAAAGTTGAAGTCAATAAAGCAACCTCCCAGGCATTGCTGTTCATGGTCTCTATGCTGCAATTAGGACAATCTTCTGTTCTTCCACACCCAATTGATAATGACTCTTATGATAGGATTGTTCTCTGCATAAGATTATTGTGTAACACTGGCGATGAGATCAGGAAAATATGGTTACAGTCATGCCGTCAGAGCTTTGTTAAAATGCTTTCAGAGAAGCAGTTGCGAGAAACTGAGGAATTGAAGGCGAAGGCTCAGGTTTCTCATGCACAGCCAGATGATCTTATCGACTTCTACCATCTAAAGAGTCGGAAGGTGAGAAAGCTTTGTTTTTGTCTGATCATTATATGATTCGCATAAGTTAATGTCTTTGCTTGCACCAAGCAGGTTGTGTACATTATTATCTTTGTTTATAAGCATATTTATTGGTTTGGTGCATTTCATTGATAGAATTCTACCGCTTTATGTCCGTAGTTTGCCTTCTGCATTTTGCAGATCATTTGGTGATTGAGTCATGAGTTGACGTACTTATGTTTAAAACTTTTGTTATTAACTTCCAGGGTATGAGCCAGCTTGAATTGGAGGATGAAGTTCAAGATGATTTAAAACGTGCAACTGGAGAGTTTGTCAAGGATGCAGATGATGCAAATAAGCTTAATCGCATTCTTCAACTGACTGGATTCAGTGACCCAGTATATGCTGAAGCATATGTCACTGTCCATCACTATGATATTGTTCTTGATGTTACTGTTATCAATCGAACCAAGGAAACCCTTCAGAATTTGTGCTTGGAGTTGGCAACTATGGGGGATCTGAAACTTGTTGAGCGCCCACAAAACTATACCCTGGCTCCTGAATCAAGCAAGCAAATAAAGGCAAATATTAAGGTGTCTTCAACTGAGACTGGAGTAATATTTGGCAACATTGTTTATGAGACTTCTAATGTGCTTGAAAGAACTGTTGTTGTCCTTAATGACATTCACATTGATATCATGGACTATATTTCTCCCGCTGTGTGTACTGATGCTGCATTCAGAACTATGTGGGCAGAATTTGAGTGGGAAAACAAGGTATCTCTCGAACTATCTCCATTATAAATACCAACTTGCGTTCTCAATCTTAACCTCCCTCTTTCGTTTAGTTTTCTCTAGCCCAACTTTGATGCCTTTGTATGCTTCAAATGTATTGATTCATTGTTAATTTGCTAATTTGAATGCAAATTTGTTAGATCAATTTGATAAGTTGCTCACATGCATTTGCATAGTGCTTAAGTATATGCTTTAATTTTTAACCATTGTGATTGTAGACTTCACAACCTATATCCGTAAGCTTCTTGCAGGCTGAGCTAACAGTTCGCATTCCTAATGATGACTAGTGTTTCGGTTTTAATTTATTTTCCTGTTTTGTAATTCAGGTTGCTGTTAACACTGTTATTCAAGATGAGAAGGAATTCCTTGACCATATTATTAAGTCAACCAACATGAAGTGTCTCACTGCTCCGTAAGTACATTATTTTGAATAATATAGTACTAAATTAAACTTGTTCTCTTATGTGTATACCCATGCATGCTTAATCTGTGATCACAACCTACTATTATATTGGTTTTCGAAATACAACTGCTTATAGATTCCCATTCTTACTTGTTCATTTTGGTGGCCGGTTTGTGTTTCAGATCGGCTCTTGATGGTGAGTGTGGATTCCTGGCAGCAAACCTGTATGCTAAGAGTGTGTTTGGGGAGGATGCGTTGGTAAATGTGAGTATTGAGAAACAAGCAGATGGAAAGCTTAGTGGGTACATCAGGATAAGGAGCAAGACCCAGGGGATTGCTCTTAGTCTCGGAGATAAGATCACTCTAAAACAGAAGGGAGGCAGTTGATGTGCAAATTATTCCAGCAACTTTTGTTTCACCTATACCGGTAGCATTCTTGTTCTTGCATCTCTCTTGTTCCGTCCCGCCATCTCCATTCAAAGTGCAGAATTTATTAATTTTATGCTACTGCTTAAATATGCAGGTAC
Organism: Corchorus capsularis; assembly: GCA_001974805.1. NCBI lineage: Eukaryota > Viridiplantae > Streptophyta > Magnoliopsida > Malvales > Malvaceae > Corchorus > Corchorus capsularis. The sequence goes on along the minus strand of AWWV01009511.1, from coordinate 16,298 downwards.
TTTAGCTCGCAATTTAAAGCATGACCTATCTTCCATTTTTGTTGTGTTCGCTGTATCTAGGGTTAGTAGCGGGTATCAAAGACAAAGAGTTTGACATTGTTGTATTTGGAGTTACACTATTTCAACAGTAAAAGGGTCGTTGAACATTTTGATCAAAATATTGCTTTCTGGCGATGTTAGAAAAGATTTTTGTGCTGATTCTTTATAATAGTACATTGAATTCAGAGCTTTCTTTCAGTATCGTCGCTCCTTAATAAATTCTCCTTTTTTTTTTTTTGTGTATATTCCTTTTGTATAAAAGCATGCTTAATCCTCAACATATTCCAAGCTAAACTAGCATTGACAGCTAGTCGCAAGATAAACTTGGGGCGAACAAAGATATTGCGACCATTCCTGAACAAAGCTAAACTATGTATGAATTTGGATTTCGATTGTTATTCTCCGACATGGTCGAAAAGACAAACTGAAGAAAGACTATAGGCCCGAATTAAGAGACGCCAGTGGCAGTTTTCCCCTTCGTAATTGTTTCCTTCGGTTTTGCCGTTGCCGTTGGTTTTATGCTCTGTGAAAACTGAAAACGAGGAGTTATTCTTTGTCCTTTCGAGTCTTTGCCTCTTTGGGATCTCTGAGAATTGTTGATCAGAGTCAGTGTTGGCATCGGGCCTTTGAAAGTCTTATCCTAAATGGGACATAAGTCAGTGTTCACATAACCAAGAATCCCACACCTGCTCGGTATATGTATACTAGTTTAGTCATCGATAACATGCTTTGCATTTAACTGATCTTCGTTGCCGATCCTTAATACAGTAACACCATTTTAATTTTGTTGAATCAGCAGTTAAGCCATCACTACTATTATAAAATTGGAAGCCTATGTCTTTTCAACTTTCAGTTACTCTCGCCTTTCTTCTTCGAGAAATTGGAAAATTGAGGAGGAACACTAAGTTCAGTGATCTCCTATGGTTTGACCAAATCAAAGTACAGACTTCAGCATCGAGTTATTTCGTGGGAAATAGCTCTAATGCCCCTATTAAAAGCAAGGGCTTTGCTTCAATGATATGTATATAAAAAAATTTCAACTCAGAGAATAGATGTCAAAAGAATCATAGTTTACATAATAGAATAGGGGTTTTTCAACAGAATAAGGATACCCCCTATTGATGAGAATATTATGGACTAAAACAACCAAAGAATCACTTACAAAGTTTCAACTTTTTGAAAAACATGGATACTAATGACTTGGGGTAGGGTTTTGTAGCCAAGCAAGTTGGGAAGTTCTCAGGCTGTTCAATCCACAATTTATGAGCAATACCACCAGCTGTCAGCTTTTCAGACAAGTTCTTTATCTGGGTTTCTCCCTTCACCTCGAGTGTAACCTATATGTTCCAGAAAGAGAACTGTGATCAGAACATTTAGCCCAAGGTAAAAGGTATTTCGGCAAGAAAGACCAATGGCAAGTGGCAAGCACTAACAAGGACTCGATCACAATAGCAGATCAAGGAACCATCATATGCTACTTAACTGACATAAGGGTGTAAAATATTTACAGTTTGATTAACACTTTGTCACATTAGTTATAACGCAATAAAAACATATTGTCAAGTAGTAGAACTAGATTATTACGCAGGCAGTCAACTAATTACCTCAATTACAGCGCAGGGGATTACCAGGGGAAACAATAGCCTAAGATAATATTAGGCATAAACATAAAGTTCTACTTAACCTAGTAAATCCAACCGACAGCAGAAACGTCAATCTTTACTGTCCTTCATTAGTCTTTGTAATCGCAGGCCTGTGAGCAGGGTTTTCCTAGTAGAAAAGGCGTCACCCTGTTTAATTCCAAACATTGTAATTTCTTGTATTTACTAACAACAGCATAGGTTTTGAGTTTGACTCATCCGAATAACAATAGCATTGTATATCCTCTGTCTACAGTATATACCATCCAAAACTTAGTCTCGCACCAATCTTTCCCTAAATGAATGGTAAAACTGGGACACATTTCTCTTTTCCACCACCAGATCATAGCTTAGAAGAACTAATCTACTAACTTTTGGGTAACAAACCTCTCAAACAAGGAAAAAAGATCTCTAAACTACAATCTAGTAGGAGCAAAAATAAAGGTACCAACTTAAAATGACAAATTGAGTGTTCATATCATTATGCTGAACATAAATTCTCATCATTTTACTAAGTCCCACATATTACAAGTCTTCTGTTACTGTACATCAATCAACTAGGTAAAGCAAAGTTCTTCACATCATTATATTATATATCTGAAGCTTCATTCTCATTCACTGGTAGTTCACTTAATTCTAGAATTCTTTGCATCAATTTATTCATAAGGTAAAAGCCATCGACTTTAAACATGTTAATCAACAAAAAATCCAATTCAGGTTTAGGAAAAACAGAAGTTTGGTTTACCTTATGCATAGAGTCAATGTTTTGAGGGCTGCAATACTGGAGGGTATGGGGATCGTCCTTGTGAGCCCAAATGGCACTGACGGAAGCATGGCATCCCTGTGTTACCACGCTCCCCAGCGGCCAAGTGTCTATTAGGTCTCTCCGGAGCACCACATACTGCACCAGGACGTCGTCCTTGTTCTCTGCCCCGGTGGGCTCGGAGCTGGGTTGACTCATTGAGCTCGAAACCGAAAGCTTTCGATTGGGGAGGCAGAGTGGAAGTTGAAGATGGACCCTAATCTTAGAGCTTGTGCGGGACGGCGTGAAGCTGAAGCTGCCAAGGAATGTGGTGAACCTAGTTCTACACAGTGGCGAAAGTGCGGCCATTGTTGCGAGTGACATGGCTTCACCGGGCTTAAAATGGGCCACACCCACGGCTACAATTTATGGACCCTCTCTCCTCAAAATGTTTGGGCCTTGGCCTTCTTTTTGGTAGTATAATACTATGGATGATGGATGGTATTAGCTTAAATGACAAACAAAAAAAAGATGGGCAAAATGCCAACCAACCAACCAACCTCCCTGTGTCACTTTTTTCAATCTTTAGATTCTCTTTTAATCCAACTCCAACAAACTCATTAATCTTCATTTTAGTATATACTATCTTGCATTGAGTGAGTTTCACCATAAACTCCATTTTTTTTTTACAAATTTTCACCATCATTATCACCATTCATTCAGTATTATTAGACGACCAAAATACGAATGTATCCTAATAAAAATATATATTCCTTTGACAATTGTGTTGTTGTGGTGATAATGCATGGAAGCCACGTGCTTCCCCACCTCTTACCTTCTAAATCTAAATATCTTTCTTCACCAACTGCCCTTATTATATCCCACTACTACATCTCTATTAAAAAAAAAAAAAAAAAAAAAAAAAGCCTTTCCTTTCCTTGGCTTCTTTTTACTATTTATATTTCTATACTTTATTTTCATTTTCATAATATTTAGTAAGTAAAGATGAAATATTAAAAGAATGACAAGATAAGGTTTCCCAACCTCAACCTCTTCCATTTAATATGTCATCATATTCATATGGTAGTTGGCACGCATTCTAATTTCTAATTCCTCACCACATTATATTATACTAGTACTAGTACTAGTACTATATCAGAAATAAATTCATGATGTACTGGTATATTTATAATATTTAAGATAAACCCATTTATCCTTCCAGCCCTATCCTTAGTTAGAGCTTTGATTTTGAAGAGTCTTCGGCAATTAATTAAGATTTAGATGACCAATTAATCAAAACATACTTCTATACGTTCCACTTTATATTATCCTATTCTAACATATTATATACGGAGTAGTTTCTTTACATGTGTAATAAAAATTGGAATATCTCAGGTTATCCTCTCTGGCATCCGACAACTGAAGCCAAATATCAATATTGTCCCTATTCAACAACCCAAGCCCTTCTCATAACTCAAGGACAGGTTAGTCTTCAACACAGATAAATAAAATCTAGGAATTTTCAGCACATGCATCATGTATCTCTATCCATACCTATATGCCCCATCCCATCTCATCTTTTTTTTTTTTTGGCCAATATCGCATCTCATCTCAATATTATCACTAAAAATATGCGAAGATCTGAATTGAATAGAAAACCAAAAAAAAAACTTTATTTTTTATACTACAACTATATTATATACTTGCTAAAATTTTTTGTTTTTCTTCCCGAGTAAATAAAGAAGAAAATGGGGACAATAAAAAAAAATAAACAAAAGGAGCTAATCTAAAAATGCTGAAGAAGCATTTCCCAAAGAGTGTTATTGATGTTCTACTTGCAGATCTGTTAGAGAAAAACAACTTTGCGACTTAAAAGTTGCCCTGAGTTTGCTTTGCTGCAATTTTGGTTTTTGTGCTGCTGCTGCTGCTACTGATAATTTATCATTTGATGATAATGATGATGATGATGGTGATGAGGAAGACGATGATGACGATGGGTTTTCTTTATCATCTCCATCTTCATCGTCTTCGTTAAGAGCAGCAAGCAGAGGCATGGAGTTGGGGTTTTGCCATGAGTAAAATGACTTTCTCGCCCATTTATTTGCAATTAACACCCTTCTCCTTTTGTTGAATGGATTTTCTGGTTTCTGCAGATCTTTCACTGATGAAACTGAGCTGCTTATATCTGAAAGACTAGCGAATGACTTTGATTTCCCTGTGTAATGATTTGATAATCCCCTCCTGCAAAATTTCATAACCAAAACCAAATAATTTAGACTTGAGATTCCTAAAATGGATATGACTAACTAACTAACTTGAAAGGATTTCAAATTTCAAGTAATGGATATTCATATTCCCTTCAAACAGCCAGTTACTGTGTGATACAAAACCAGATAGAGATCCATGACCAAACAGAATCAAAGTATACCACCCACCAAAAAGCAGAAAAACAGGTAGAATTCATCACAAACAAACAAAAACAGGGGAATCACGGAAAGGAATTAAGGAAATCCCAAATACTAAAAAAAAATAGTCTGGTAATTTCAAACTACTAGATTAACGCAGAAGCTAAAAAAGTTCAAAGCTTGAAAAGGAAAAAAGATACTAACTTGATGGGAAGAGAGTCCTCTATAGAACTCAAAGAAGCCAACCCTAAACTTGGGCCAGATGAAACGACGCCGTCTTCGTCTTCCTCTTCATCGGTGCTATCGTCCGGAACTCCGATCGACGACGAACTATCCGAGGATAACTCCGGAGAGCCAGGATCCGACCCGGATCCATCCCCAGTAGGATCGTCGGCGCCACCAACAACATCATCATCCTCCTTGAGAAACAAGCAAGAAGAGGAAGAAATCTTCTCCTGAGGCCGGTCTCTACCAAACGTGGCCGCCGACGAAGCAACCTTGACGCCGAACGTGGGACCCACCAGAACCTCCATTTCTTTTCTACCTAGTATTCTTCAATTCCCAAATACCCACTAAGAAACTCGACTCAAAAAAACAGAGAAAATTCAACCTTCCCCTCTTGGACTTCGTTTTCGCTTTCTCTTTTTCTTCTTCCAGGTAGGGTTTACTGTCATCAATCGGAAGTTGGAGAAGGGCGTATCGGGGAAGAGATGCGCAGGATAAGAATAAGAAGAGACGGAGGGAAAGGGGGAAGTGCGTAGGTTAAGGATTTTTAAGACCGGCACAAGAAAAGATAAACAAGGGACCAAAGACCAACAACAGCAACAAGGTTATCCATGTCTCCCCACCATTATTTCCATTTCACTTCTTCTTAAAGAGAGAGAAAGAGAAACGGAAAAAAACTTCCTTTTAGCTGTAGAGAGAGGAGAGAGAATGTGAGAAGAAAAAGAAAAGAAACAGAACACGATAAGAGTTGGATTAGATAAAGATATAGATAAAATAAAATAAATATAAAAAATATAGTAGTACACCTTTTATTATTTTGTATAGAAAAAAGTCTTTGTATAATATACCGGTATGGAAATACTGAATCGTATTCGGTATTCGGTATCCGTATGTTTATACAGAAGAGGCAGAGGCAGGAAAAGGAAAGTTTAACGTTATTATTAAACAAAATTAACAGTAATCCGACGGCGGCGAGATAGGGGAAATGAGAAGAAGATAGAAAAAATAGAACGCGGTTTGACACGTTCGTAATGATGTGGCAGAGACAAAGACCAGAAATAAAACCCCCAAAACACGTTTTAATTCCAAATATATGGTCCTAATTTGGTAAAGCCTATCCTTTCAATGTACTTTTCCTATCTCTTTCCACATAAATACTCAGAACAAAATTAAACTGAGTTTTTTTTTAATCTTTAAAGATAAGAAGGCTGAACCGCTGAAGGCCTAGTAGAGGCTAGAGAGTAGAGACATCATTGATCATTCAACCGTTTCTATTTAATTTTCTCAATTTATAGTAGTATACTAGTATTTGTAATTTAAGAGCCGAAGTTTCTCTAAAAAGTAGAAAGTTTTTATAGAAAAAGTGTATGATTAGAAAAATTTTTTCTCAAGAAAGTATTTTAGAACGTTTGTTTAACTCTCTAAAATTTAAATTTTTTTTTCAATAACTCTAAAATATAAATTAAACTTTTAAAAAAATTGTTTTATTTTTCATAAAAAACGTGAGAAATTATTTTAACACCTTCCAGGTGTTAAAATACTTTCTTACTTTGGAAAGAAAGTAATTGGGTTAGTGACCCTAAACTTTCTCTAGGAAATTTAACCAAACATGCTAAAATTATTTCTTACCCTATACTTTCTATAGAAAGTGATTAAATTCACACAAAACAAACGGGCTCTAATTCTAAATAAAACATCAATGGTTGTTTGGTGAGAAAAAAGGCTAATTGCTTAAATAAGGGCCTAACGTTTATCAAAATGTTCAAACAAAGGCCTGATCTTTTAATTTGATCAAATAAGGACCTAATGTTTGCCAAAATGCTCAAATAAGGGCCCGGTCTTTGAATTTGGCCAAATAAGGGCCTAACGTTTGCCAAAATGCTCAAATAAGGGCCTATCTCATACGTCATCCAAACTGAAACCAGACCCTTATTTGAGCATTTTTGATAACGTTAGGCCCTTATTTGAGCATTTTCAATAACGTTAGGCCCTTATTTGGCCAAATCAAAAGATCGGGCCCTTATTTGAGCATTTTCGATAACGTTAGACCCTTATTTGGCCAAATTAAAAGATGAGACCCTTATTTGAATATTTTGACAAATGTTAGGCCCTTATTTGAGCAATTAGCCGAGAAAAAATTTAAGGAATTGTATATGTATTTACTTTTGCTAGTAATCTCCTTTGTATAGTTCCAAATCTAGAATGACAATAAGCTGTTATCATTAATAATTGAAATGTTGAAATAGCATTAATCATCAGTAATTGGTGAGTTGGTGTCAAATTAATCTAAACTAAGGTCGGAGTTTGATTATTTTGAGATCATTTTTTTGGGCACAAAATTATTTTGAGAGTTTTGTCATCGTTACTAATAGTGACACACCTGATAGAGTATATCATAACAAAAACGTATAAGAAAAAAAAACGCTATTGGGATATATTAGTTTATATTTTTTTTGGTATCACATCCGGTATTTAGGGTTTTGCCTTGACTAATCTGGATCTAACCCGTGTCGCGCACCTGATTATGGTGGGTGAGTCTCCCAACAAGGACAGCTGCGTACGAAGATCTCAAACCTGAGTTTTATTAATTTATAGCTAAACGATAATTTGCTAGTTTTATTTTCCTCCATACTGCTTTATCCATCCACCTCGATGAAAAAGATCACTGCAATAATAATGGAGTATAGAAGTTTAGAATAGATAATCCTTGGTGTCTCTTTCCACTTAATTTGGTTTTTTTTTTCTGACCAAAAAAAAAATTATTACAGCAAATCCTTTAACTTTATCTCGTTCTAAGCATGGTTGTCATGGTTTTAAGAAGACTATTTTAATGAATAATCTTAAGGCTAATTTAATTTTTCCTATTCTTCTCCTCCTTTTTTAAACTTATCAAATCCTCTTTAGATCCATATAAATTAACCTTGTTGGTGATCTAGATGTACAATATTTAATTATATTAATATATAAGGGTAATGCCAATTTTGATTAAGAAATATTGGGAGATAAAGTATAGTATATTACTATTTGTTAGTTTGGAAGTACATATATATAGTTTAAACACAACTCACATGCCTGAGTTTTTATTTTATCATATCAAATATGATATAGATGAATCCAACAACTTAATTGTCACATTAATCTTGAGAAGTCTAATTAACTGGTGATGATATATATATATATAGCTAGGAATGTGTTGACAACTTTTACATGGTGGTGCTTGGAAAATGATCAGGTTGACTTCAATTTCTACGCTTAAAAACCTAAGAAAAGAACCTTAAAAAAGGACAGATGGTGTAGATTGAGTGTGGCTCGAACCCAAATCAAACTCTTGCTAGTTGAGTTCAATAGACAATACTAGATTATTAGGTTGGGTAGATTAGGCTAAATTACAAGTATAATACTAGTATCATATATATAATATAGTACTAATAAAATAATTTAATTAATCAATAAAATAAATGGATGAACTTTGAATGGATCGGCCTCAGCCAATCCAAGAATTTGACTGGTGGCCCCTTCATTATATAAACATTAACTGGCCAATTGTAAGCATCCACCATTATATATTAATTAATATAATCAAATATTATTAGCTGGTGGTGAATTAGTTTAAGATTTTTAACGTGAGATTCACGGCAATTAAATTTGTAGAAGGGGTAGAATATTATTATTCATGAAACAACCATAATTCCACATTACCAAATTTAAATGCGATGATCTATTGTACTTTATATATAGATATATCCAATCCAAATTTGTGAGGGACCTTTCTGGGAAGGATAAATCCGTAAGACTTTTGGATTAAAGCATATAATAATTCACAGTTTGGTCTGAATCTGTACAGTTGCTATCAAGCTAGCAGAGTTTTAATTGGACATGCTGGGAACTAAGTGCTACATCGTGGAAATGCGATATGAGTTGCCTCTAGAATCCCGATGCCTTGTGATTGTGTAGGCTTGTCGGGGAAGCCAAGCCATTAAGGGGTAGATTGTAACATCTCAACTGGATCCCACATCGAGTAAATGTAATAATCTATTATGCGGGTCAGAAGTGTTTTCCAAAAGTGTTTTTCAATTATTTTTGAACTAAAAGCTAAAAACTCCGAGTCGAACCTTTTTCCAGAAACCATTTTTCATAAGAGCATTAATTTAGATTAAACGGATCATCACATTATAAGAAGAACAAATTTGTGAGACCTTTGATCAAAGTAGATAATAGTTCCCTTGGCTGGGTCTCTACAATTCCATTTGGTTAATCATGTTTTTTGTGATGATCGATAATTGACAAAGGTTTGAAATTTAAATGCCAATTTAATTTTGTTTGTTGTGATTTAAGCCTTGTTTGTTTTTTCTTTAAGTATATTATATGGAGTATTATATATAAATTGTTGAAAAGGGCCCGGGGAGATGAGCAAGAACACCACCTTGACAAGAAATGCCAATGAGAGTTGTAATATATGCATGGTGGACTTTTCCTTATTGGCAGACAGATATTCTAAGGCTAGCTCTGATAATATAAATTAAATTTAATTACAAAATAAAAAAAATTAAATTAAGTGTAATTCATAATTGGAGGAAATTAGGTCAAATTGAGGGGTGACCAATGGCTGTCATCTTTCCATTAGGCTCTAGCCATTACCAAACCTATCTTATCTCTTTAGATAAATACTACTGTTACAGCCTACAGCTAGGCTACTATTATTATAAATAACTAAATAAATATAAATCTTAATAATAATTACTAGTATTAAGTACTCCATAAAACAAAACAAATCTAGTTTATGTTTCATGACCAAATTAATCGAATCAAATTAATTAATATAGATATATAAGCCCTAGGTTTTGGTGGTAAGAAATCCATTATTCAGTGTCCAAACCAAGACATCTTTTCTTTATGTGGGGCCTTCCAAACTAGACCCACAGATTTGTCATCACTTTCTTTTATTCTTACAAATTGATTGGGGATTTTTGTTTGAGATTTAAAACTTAATTATTAAATTGTCCTTGGTTTGGCCCCCCAAACCAAAAATTAACTTATCCTAATTAAGCGACTTGGTTCATTGGTATTCATGATATTAATATATATACATATAGAAGTAATCTATATAGCTAGGAAGTACTTGCTGATTTTTTTTTTTTAAAGAAAGCACTTTAAAAAAAAATTTTGAATATTAATGAATTAATTAATACTATAGTATGTTCATGTTGCAGTGCACGTTGTTTTGAAGAAGAAGAAGACGAAGATGGCTTTGGTAATGTTATGTTTGAGTTTGAAATGAAAGGCAAGCTCAGCCCATAAGTTCAACGAGGACCATTATTTATTTATTTATACAACAAAATCCTCCGGATGGTTAAGAAGTGATTGTTTTAGATGGTAAGTAGTCTGGAGGAGTATTGGGTAAAACTCTTCTAACAAAGGTTTCTACATTCACAAGATTCGAATTGGAGACCTTGTTTAAGGGGAATAAGCGTCAAACCACTTGAACCAACCCTTGTTGGTAAAGGATTAATTTCTTTAAAACAAGGTTTAAACCAAAATTCACTCCATAAGAATACAACTACTTTTTATGTTCAATTTCATCTTTATTCCATCATTCTTTTTTTTTTTTTGGTTCAAATTTATTCCATCATTCTTGTCTTTACTTACATTGATGTTATATACTATAATCTGATTAATATACATGGAACTGATAATTCCATTCTAGAAGATAAGCAAAAGTACATTCGAGCGATGATATTTCGCCTTCAAAATGGGTAAAGTCAAGTTTTGGGGCTATCAACATTGGGTGAAGAATGATGGAGAATTGGAAGTTGATTAGTCTAAATTCAATTCATATATAGTACCAATTAATAATCTTATCTAAAAGTTGACAAATTAATAAGCCCAGCGTGCACGGATTGTATAATTTCTTTGTTTCCAAATTGGAAAACACGTCTGGTTTTGTTGGCAATGAGGAGAGCATTTGTGTGTGTCATGCATTATCCCACAGCAGAAATAGAACGAGTCAATTTTACATTAATATTATCTTGTCTTTCGCTGCACAAGTCAATGATCCAAAAAAGTTTTAAGCTTATGAGCCTAAAACTGAACATTTGATTTCAAAACAGATGAGATTATCAGAGCAGCGATTGAAACGGGATTTTCGTTTGGACCAAAACGGTAATGAAACGGTCAAACAATGGTGAAACGGTTACAAATACGTGACCTAATCGTTTATGTTTTGCCAAGTTCCGAAAACGGACCACTTGAAAAAGATGAATATTCTTTAGGCCACTTTTTTAGAGTATAAAATTAGATATTTTTGTGTTGTGTGTGTGGCCTTGGAAGTTGGGGAGTTGGAACTTGATGAACAACACTTTGTTGATGCTCTAATAAGGCAAAAGGATAAGGGAAACTGGGAAAGGGCAGAAAGTATACTTATACAGTGTGGGAAGAGGGCTTTAATTTTTGTTTGTTGAGGATTTGATTGTGACTACAGAATTCTGAGAATAAAGCTAAAGGCAAAGGATAAGATTACATTTCCCTTCATAATTTCAACAAAACAACAAAAGCACGTCACAATTCAAACTCAAAGGCAGCCGCCGCCCAACGATCCATCATAAAAATCTAAATTTCAATGCTTCAGCTTCTGGATCGCTTTAAAATACAGTAACAGAGAAGGTCAACGATTTATTCTCATCTGGAAACTTCTCTCATTCAGATAGTACATAAGCCCAACCCAATTTAAGAGTAAACAATCACGCTGGGTATGGGCCTGGGCCGCAGGAGGCTCTTGCACTCTCTCTTCAGGAATTCTATTCACTTGTATACAGAGAAAACCCCAACTCCCCCAATGATAAAAATGAGGAAAAGGAGTTCATCCAATCCAATCATTATCTATACAAGGACATTGCGCAAATTCTGAAGAATGAACAACTATATTACTTCAAAAGAATTACAGGCAGATTCTGAGCTATATGATGTTCACTCTTAGTACAATTTCAAGAACAGAACAGGTACAGCCATCCGACAACATTACATTATTTTAGTAATTAACTGCATCTAAACAAAGTCATTTCTTTTGGGAAAATTGACGAGTAAATAATTTAAACACGGCTAGACCTCTAGTTTTACTTTATAAATATTATGTCAAAAAATTGTACATGAAATCTAGCAAATTACAACCTTTGATCATGCCCAACTGGCTATAGCCTAGTAATAACTGAATCAATGAGTGAATATGAAATTACAAGGAAAAAAGCTATACCTCACAGTATTATTATCTACCAACCCAAATACTCCTCCATTTCTATGTCTGGCACCTTCCATTTGCTTTGCAGATCATAAAATCACAATATCTAGAGGAACTGCTGTCTCCAAGGGCAAAGGATGAAATATGACAGGCAATTGTTCCAAGCCCCTCAGAACACCTTTATGTACAAGATTAAGGATTAACCCTCTAATACAAAGGCTAAATTCTCTCCCAGGTTAACCATCATGGAATATACTGACTGGACATTCACACAACTGCTGATGCAGTACGGCGTAGATCTACCCCATTATCCAACTTACCGCCCGTTGGCCTGCCTTTAAAACTGCCGTATCTTTCTCGCCTTGGCAGAAAAAGAGCGAGGAGCATTTGTTCCAAACCCTGCACCGTGTACTTTGCATACTTACTGGAACTTGCATCTTGCTCTACCAATGGCCCATAGTTTTGCATATAGCTTCGATACACAGGCAGCACCGTCTGCACTATGAGTTGGCAAGTCTTCTCCCTCAAATCTCTTTCTGAGATAACCCACCCAGACTGCTTCTTATACATCTCACCAAAGGCTTCATTGAAAGTCTTCAGTCTTTTCTTTACAAGATCACGAGCAGTAGCACGGCCACCTGAGAACAGAATTAAACCTTCCCGGCTTAAATGACCAGGAAGTTTTCCCCAGCTCTCTCTTAAGAAGACAGTTGAATAATACTCCTTGTACTGTTCATGTTCTTTCAACCAAGAATCTCCCATTAGCTCTCCAAGCTTTGTTCCCTTTAAGTATTTGTACAGATGCCAGTGATTGTTCATGGCAAAAAGACAGGACAGAGTGGCATCGTCATATGCCTTCACCCATGTTTCCAAATTCAAGTCAATGGCCTTAATTATTTTCAAAATCTCACTGACAAGAATCTTCTCTTGGAATTTTTCATGCTTCCAACTTCGGTGGATGACCAGAACTTGGGTCAGGATTGGCTTATAATCATCACTAAGAAGTTTATTACAATAATCAGTAACAAAACTCACCAATCTTGGGACGCCACCATCCTGAGGAGGCGGACTCTGCCTCTGTAACTCCACCTGAACAAGAAGTTCCCAGAAAATTTCAGCTGCACCTTCAATCACCCTCCTGATGAGATCTCTTGTCAGGTTTTGGATCTCAGCACATGCTGCTCCGCCAAAGAGCCGGTTGAAATCCAATCTCAATTTGTTTAGAGATGCAAATATATCTAATAACTTCAGAAGCTTAATAGGATCCTTTTTACTGTCTGTAACAGTTTTCCCAAACTGAAGAAAAGCAAGAATACCAGCTTGGGCAGCTATTTTAGCAAAACATCCCATCCAAACATCCAGACCAATCCTCTCAAAAACATCATTACAAAGTTTGAACTCTGCCTCAAACAAATGCTTTACAGCAAACTCCAAATGCTTTCCCCACTGTCCAATATACCCCTCTATGCTCTGCACATCATTAAATTCCGAGACCGAGATCTCAAGGTAATCCAAATTAAGCGCTTGCAAACTAGCTCTCACATTTGAACTGCGAACTTCAATGTAGATCGAAATGCACTTCTCGAGTCTCTTATTAGCAATCAGCCGGCCAAGAATTGCTTGCAGCTTCTGAATAACAGTCACAGGTAGTGGGGAAGGCGCAATGCAGGCTTGTTCGCCTAGGGATGGAGACGGCATAGGAAGTGGCACGCTGTGCTCGGTCAATAGCCGTCTAAACTCATTTTCCAATTTATCTAATGCAGCGTCCAAAAGCCCACCATCAAGATGTACTCTTTGCCCATCATTTTGCAACTCTCGCAGTCCCTTGAGTGCCTTCTTCAGATTCAAAAGGTACCTTCCATCAGCAACTCTGTTATCCTCCAAATACTCAACTATATCTTCCAACCACTGAATTGCCAATCCGCAATTATCACCCAGAAACCTTAATGCCTCTTCAAGACGTTTCAACACTGATAAATACCCAGGAAGATCATTTCTGGGATCTGATAGTAGGGACTTCTCAAGCCCGTGAACCGCATCAAAGACCTTAAGCACTGCTGCAGCAGGGCCCACAGCTCGGTTAATGTGGCCCCCAACAGCGCTCAGAGCATCTTTGTCGGCACGAATTGGGCGGACAGCAGCTTCTAAGGAAGGCAATCTTTGGTTGATCTCTTCTAATCTAGGTCCAGCCTTTTCAAGAGCTAATCCTAGGGTTTTCGATTTCTCTAAGCTAAGCTTTAGTGACTTTTTTGCAGCTATCAATTTATCAATGCAATTATTGCTCTTGCTATCATTACCATTTGCTGATTGATCCATCTTATTCCCCCACAAAGAAAAATCCTAATTAAAAACCCTAACCCACAGAATCCAAGTTTCGAACTAAATATGAGTGAACTGAGACTACAAATTTTAAAGATCTACAAGCAGAACCAAAAAGGGTTTTCTGTGTTCACTATTTATTGAGTAATCTTGTTAATTTTCCTCGGATTTATCGAAGAAAAGAAACTAACCTGGACTCATGTAGGAACAACTCCTCATCATTCTTTTATTCTTCACCAAACTCTCACCGAATTAAACCCCAGAAGAATGTACAGGATTCCACAACAAATCGAAAAGTCTTGAGAGAGAAAATAGTAGAAACAAAGGGTGGGTAGGGAATGAAGAAAAAACTCACTCGGAAATGGTGAAGGGTTAAGAGAGCTGAGTTGACCCGGCGAGCTGAGGTGGAAGGAGAGAGGTGAAATGGAATCTGAATCGGTGTGATTTGGATTCAAAGAGAAAAGAAAAAAACCCTACCCAAAGGGAAAAATGAGGGAATAAATCTAAAAAATTTGTAAACAGTGAAAGAGAGGAAAGAAAGAGAACACTTTACAACTCTTTTTGCATTGTCCGACGAGTCCTGCCAAAGTGCATGACAGTAGTGCACACCGGCTTCCCCTCTCTCTCTCTTCCCAAAGCATATTTTGCTGCTTATGTACATTTCTTTCTTTCTTTTTTTACTATTTATTATTACTATTATCAAAATTCTTCTTTATGGAAATTAAAATAGAAGGTTTTTTTTTCTCTTCATTTTTTTTAGAATAATCACTTTCATTAATTAATAATCAGACATTATAAACGCTGGGAGAAATATTCCCGCACTACACTATTATCGTGCAAATACATTGACTTCCCTATTTACAAATTATCTCTAATTTCACTATATATAACTACCAACATACTAAATACACAAATGAGATAATTTCACTATCTATAACTACCAACATACTAAATACAAAAACAAATAAATTACAGAGAAAACTCACAATTCCGTGAGAGTATAATTCAAGACCTCATAGTTCAGGTATACTGGAATTAAGAGTTCAGCACTCTACCATCAGGCCAAATGTCCGATGGCTTTTTTTCTCTTCTTTTTGGTACTACATTAGATTTTTATTTTTTATTTTTTACATTAGAAGGTTTTTTCTTATTATGCCTTTGTTTTCTTTGGCACAACATTATATTATGCCTTTGTTTTCCTACACGTTATTTATAGATATTAATATTAATATTAGACAGTAGTAGTTGATTGGTATATATTCTTTTTTATTCTTTCTTAAATTGGATTTTGGAAGGAAGGAAATTTTTATATCTTACGTACGAATTAAGATAGTAGGTGTGAAAATTTTCTCTTCGTTTTTGAGATGAAAGAACTCATTCTTTTCCTCTTCTCCTATTTCATTTGCTGAATTTTCTTTGGGTAGGTAAATAATTTCCTTAAGAATTCTTTTACTCTATTTTTAATCACCTCACCTACATTCTTTAAAAAGATACTAAATACATAAACATATAATATTTATACAAGCTTTACTGAAGACTGTTAGGCTCTATAAATGGGCAGTTTGACGGTTTCTAACCTTCTAGTATTTTGTTTTAAAAAAATATTTGAAGTTGTTAGGGGTATAAGTAATACAATAATACATTCGTAAGATATTTTGAGCTCGATTCGAAGAAAATTCGAATTCGTTTCAGTCATG
>AWWV01009510.1:0-27799 GCA_001974805.1 Corchorus capsularis | reverse complement strand
TCAATCACGTTGACTCGAAGACAAGTCCCACGGCAGGGGCCACGTTCTCCTGCATCGCGGATTGAGAGTGGCGGTGCTCCCCTTCGTAAGTTACAATCAACATAGACGGATCATCAGGGGCTCTCTCCACGTGTTTTCTGGCGGGGCATCCTCTGATGGTACTGCACTTATAATATCCCCTGAAATAAGTCAAAACAAAAACATAAATCAATAACGAATCCAACGGTTCCTTTCTTACAAAGGCAGGCTGATTTGAAGATCCTATGGTAGCAGATCATGATGGACTATGATAGTTACCTTGGGTATGGTGAGCCCTTGATCGGCTTCTGCCCGTACTTCCTCCAGGAATACTCGTCTGGTGGAATATCGGCGATTTTAGAACTAATCGCTGGAACTCTAATCACTTTCTTCACACGATTTTTCCTGAAATTTTATCAACAAATACAAACATTAGCAAAAGAATTATCACTATGCTAAATTAATCTTTTTATCACTATCATGCGCTGATAATGCTATCGTGAGCCGTGTGTGTTGGTGTCCGATTTCTTTTTAAGTCATAATAAATAAAGGGTCAAAATTCAACGCCGAAGAAAAGGCTTTTATTTTGTGTTAGATGAAGAAAAGTCTAAAAAGCACCTAATAAGACAAAACTATTGGAATACCGAAGTTCAAAATTATTGACTAGCTTTTGTCATTATCACGCGTGCTCTCTCTATCATTTATTTTTTCTACTTTTAACACTGTTCAACAACCTACAACGTTGAGCTACAAAACTCGTCCCAATCCAGACGAGTCAAATTTAGTAACTCGGGCGTTTTAATAGTAATGACTCGCTCGATTTGAATGAAACTTCTAAGCTGACTCGTAAAGATAATTCTAAATAATTCAACTTTCAAAAATGTAACTTCGTTGCGGGAATCTAATAAAGTCACGCACACAGCCTTTAGTCAAAAGCTAAAGCTGACCATTAAATTTAAAACAAACAAAACGTAAAATATTAGCAAGAAAACAAGGAAAATTGTATTACCTTCGCTTTGAGCAATGGCACTTGCCGCTCCCGGAGCCAGAAAACTTTCCGGATACGTCTTCGGAGTGGTCATGCTCGTGGCACCTCTTCTTGTAAGGAGCGGTGGAGAGCGGTGGTTTTCCCGCAGAAACAGCCGGTGCCGGTTGTACGAACAGAGAGGATCCTAGCTTACCGTTGGAAACGCTGCCGTCTCCGGTGATGGCAGAAGACATAAACGAAGAGTTCGATGACACGCTGAAGCTTTCTTTTGTAAATTCCAGCTCAGTACTTTTTGCGCTGGAGCTGAACAAATTAGGTTTTGTGAAGTCGAGAGTCAAACTCTGCGGCTGAGATTGAACGAAGCTAGCAGGAGTAATTACGGGGGTTGCAACTGTGGCCGGATTTACGGTCGCCGGTGTTGAAATCGGAGCCGGTGTTAGGGATAGAATCTTGTGAGAATTAGGAACAGTTAGAGAAGCAGAGGATGATGACGGTGAAGACGAGGAAGATGTGCTCTGAACGGGTCCCCGTCTGAACCGGGCGTGACCGGTTCTGTTGAGAAGTGAGATAACCTTTTTGAACTTAGAGACGGTTACATCGGCGAGGTCGGTGCAGTCGACGTGGTTTGACTTTTGGTGAGACATGAGACGGATCAGGTGCTCCATACTCTTCAATCCTTGTGATGCAGCCTCTTGTATGGCCATCTGATCATTCATCTTAGGAAAACTCATCAGATCCACCGCCATTTCCCCAAATCAACGACGAAAAAACTAGGAACGGAAGCTTGCTATTGTTGGAAGATATTTCCCGAGAGCTCAACAAGTCATTGACACCTGAAGGAAGTTGAAGAAGAGAAGCGTTGAGGAAGATTGAAGGGAAGAGAGTAAGGGGAAATGGAAGAGAAAGGGGGGGGGGTAATATAAGGGTGAAATGCTGACCGAGAGACCGGGTAAGCGATTGGGTGATAGTCAAAGTGGAGTTTTGGACCAACGGCTAAGATTGGTTTGAAGATTTCCATGGCAGATGGTTGAATAAACAAATCGAGGGCTTTTGTCTCTTGGAGTAGTGGGTGGTGGGTCCCAAACGCAGAGAAAGAGAATATGAGGTAAGATTTGGTTTTGGGTCCAAAGGAGTAATAAAGGGGTTTGAATTTTTTTGTGGAATATCGAAAAATAACCGATCAACGTTGTTGACCAGACTGGGAAAGTAAAAGAAACGACGCTGCGGTTCAAACTTCAAACTTATTTTTGGATTTATTTATGTTACTTCCACTTCATTTACTAGAGCTTTTCCGTTTTCTTTTTAGCACTTTTTTCCCCCCTTGTCAAGACATGGTTTGGTTTGATTGGAAACTAATCGGAATACGACTCTTTAATTCGAAATCAATATTTTGACTTTTATGATATTGTTCATTTGTTCTTTGAACTTATGGAACTAAAATAAATTACCACTAAATGAATGGCAATTTTTTTATTATTATTAATGATGTACTATAACTTTTAATCCACCTTAACAATCGAGTCACTGAAACTTAGCTTATAATGGAATGAAATAACAATGTTTTTATTTTATAATTCATTGATTTGTTCCGAGAGCTATTGTGATTATCAAGTTTGGTCAGATTTTTTTGTTAGTAATGTATAGTGAAAGCCTGAAAGGTAATGCCATGAATATGATCAAAGTCATTTTGTTAATAAATTACTTAAAATAAGGAAATGATAAATGAACTGGATGAACTACAAAGCTAGCTGTTTTGGGCACAAGGAGTTTTGTTTTCTCTCTGATTGGAATTTCAATTAGGTTAGTCAAATATGCTCTCATGACTCATTTAGCAGCCATAATTTGAAACATACTAATTTGAATGGTAAATGTTATAGTTTATTCAGAGACTCGACTAGAATGAAAGGTTTCAAAATATTACGTGGACTGGAATAAAATTAATAGTTTAAATATACTTCCTAATGTCTTTATCTTCTAGAATTTTCAATCAGTACCATAGTATTTCATGACATTTTGCCAATGATAATAATTTTATTTTATTTTATTTTATTTGCCTAAAGTAAGACTAAAAATTCTTTTAAGAAAATCAAACTAGTAGAAAAGAAAAGAAAGACTAGAAACAGTGAGGAGCAGTAAATTACCTAATCAAAATTGAAATAACGACATCGACACGGTAAAAAAATAAAGAAAGCTGACTAAAGTCTAAAAGTGGAGATCACGTGGAGTCATTTCCTTTATTTAATCTGAAACTGTTGACCAACTTTTCTTTTTCAATGTAACCGGATGATGCCGGTAACTCTGACTGGAACCGTTCGATTAGTACCCGCTAATCTAACGGTTCTTTACCCCATGAAAGAGTTTTTTTTTTTTTTTGTGAAAACCCCATGAAAGAGTTGACTATGATATGTAATTATTTTTTTCGAGAACCTCGAAGTGCCATATTATCCTGCCACGTGGCGCATGCTTTAATTGAGTCATGAAAATTAGCTGGTGCCAATTGAATTGAAGTGCTAGAGAGAGATTTTTTTTTACCCTATTTTGCATTATTGCCCGAAACTATTCAATTCATTATTCATCATCGCATTTTTTATTTTTTTCCCCTTCAAAATGCACCACTTATTATTATTTTTTTTAATTTAAGGCTTGTCTTTTACTAATATAAATATAAATATATATATATATATATAAATATATTCTTTTTTTCCAAAAACATCAATTGTTTATTTATTCATTGAATAAAAATACAGTATAAAATAACTATTAAATATAATTTTTTTGGTCAAATTTATGGGGCTGTGCAAAAGGATAGTCTTCATTTCCCCTTAAATCAATATTTTTCATCTCAACAACAGCAACGATATATATTTTTTAAGAGGGATAACAATAGCGTAAATTTTCAGATGTCCAGACATCTAATGGTAAATCAATACAAACTAAGAAGCTACTTTATATAAACTACTATATATCTAGTGCCAAAATAAAAACTATTACATATCAAACAAACAAATAACTAAACTCATAATTATCAAAAAAAAAAAAACTAAACTCGCATTATATTTGAATCTAAGACTTCACGATTTAAGCACGATAAACCTACTACCAGTTGATGTAACAAATCGGGTAACAACAATATATATTTTTTAATAAACAGTGCTAAACAATATTCATACTTTAACTTTCCTCTAAACCTTTGACATAGTTTTACCTTTTTATTTAGGTCCTGTAATTGAAATTGGTACTTATATTTAATTGACATATAAAGGGTTGACCAGCGACCATTTCTAGAATTTGGAAAGTCGACGTAGAATTAAAACACACTCATTTAATCCATGGAAAAAATTAATTACTGGATAATTACTCCAAACCCTTTTACGAATACTAGTAAACTTTTACCAAAATTTATGCTTTTAGTTTAGCTTGTAGTAGTATAGTATAACACTGTCACTTACCAAAATTTAGATGTACATCAAGACCATTCACAATTAAATTCCTTCTTTATTGTGCGCAATGTCAACTCTAATATTAAAAGGTTTCTTAAAATTAGAGGAAACTAGGACATGATGAAGCTTTAAATGCTTAGCACGTAGAACTAATCTCCAAGTTAATTAAATTGCTCCAAAAGTCAACAATTTGAAGTTTCTTTCCTTCTCTTTTTTTTCCTTTTCCTTTTATTGTGAAGAGGTTAAAAAATTCTTTTTTATATAGTGTGTTTATTTATATTTACTCCATATATTTATACTTAGTATATATATAATAATATATGGTTATAAAACTTTAGAGATGATACGTGTGAGGATTTTATTTAATTAAAAATGCTATGGTCAATGGAAAAAGAGATTCTTCAATACTTTTTATTGCCTAAATTATTCAGGAAGGTGGGTTGTTCTATTGATATTGCTTATAGTACTATATTTTATTCGTATAAAATTTGTTGCATTTGTCAACTTGTTCCATTTTCGTTCTTAAAGAAATACTCCCACATGAGAGATGCCGGTGTTTTGTTTGTTTATTTGCATAAGAAAATTGAATTTGACTCCTAATTAAGGTTTTTTTCCCTCTCATAATTTATACTATACTACCGCATAAGGTTTATACAACATTTGAGTTGACTCAATCCCGTGAACATTTAAATAAGGAAATCATTATCAACAAAAGAAAACAAAATGCAAATTCTTATATTGAGTTTGAGCCCCTCCAATTGGCTATATCCAATCTGGATTCAATTTAAATATATTTCAGTCAAAAGATGACAACTATTTATTTTAATTTTATTTCATTCAACTATATATTAAAACCCATATGGTTTAGACTTTGAGATTTGTATATATCTTGATGATTTCAATGAAACTAATTAAAATGGTCCCATACTTTATCTTACCTATTTTTCAAACCAGAAATGAGGGATAGATTCTTGTGCAGATGTGCAAATGTTTAAATATGATGAAGTACCAAGGCATTGCATGATTAGATTATTATATTAAACCATTATTATTAAATTTTTAGCTGCGTAGGTCTTACATAGACCGGTGTTAACTAGGCATGTGGTAAAATTTAAAATGGCAAAAGTTGGGTGCACCATTTAGTCACAAAACTAAAGAAAAAAGTTTTTGGGACATGTATAAGTGTATTGATGAGATATATTTTACTTTTACTTATGATTATAATGCTCATGAAAAATCATACTTCTTTTATATAGGTTTTATTTTTTGAAAATATTTAAATACTTTTCACCAAGTTTATCCACAAATAAAATTTTTTCCCAAATTTTAAGGGTAAATCTTAAATTTTGATACCCATTATCTTTGGGTTTTAGAAAAAAAATATAAATAATTTTAATAAGTTTTAGCGCCAACTATAAATGTTATAATTTTTTAAAGGATAAATTTTAAATTTTGATACCATATCAAGATTTTAGAAAATATTATAAACTATTTTTTTAAATTTTTCTTGACATAAAAAACTAACCATAATGATTTTTCATCTTTTATTTGGTATAAGGGTAGTTTTGACATACAAATTCTCTTTTTATGAACAATTATTATTTAGTAATTCTATACCAATTTTTTATGCAATCATTAAACTTTTTTAATACATTATTCTCTTGGATTTTGTGTCTAATTGATGCATGGGTGCACCGGTAGCTGAACCCATTTAAAATTTATAACGAAAGTAGAGCAACAACATTTTATGATCTATTTTTCCTTCTCCATTTTTTTAATTGCATTATAAGTTAAATAAACATATATCTCCGAAGATTGTTAATTGAAATGGAAGGAGTTAATTAATGTTTTGGATTCGAATATTATGAAATGGAGAAAATATATGATGATTAATTAAGAGCTCGTTTGACATCGTTTCCGTTTCTTGTTTTCTGTTGTCAATTTTCTGTTTTTGGAAACAAAATAGTGAAAACATATTTGGCAGACTGTTTCGTTTTCAAAAATTTTGGAAACAGAAACAGTGTTTTGGAAAAAAAAGTTGAAGCAAGAATTTTGTGTTTTCATGTTTTTCCAAAATACTTCTAAAACACATAAGCACAATGATGAACAATAACTCACATGTTTTTTTAACCATTTTTCTTTTACTTTTTTATTTTAAAACATATAACCAATTGTGTATCCAAAACATGTTTTTGTTTTAAAAAATTGACAGCGCAACAAAAACAAAACAAAAACAAAAAACAGAAAAACAGAAAAACGAAAACGATACCAAACGATCCCTGAAGTTTTATAATTTTCCTTCACATATATTGAGTCTGACACAAATACGTAATTCAACAGTTTCAACTTCAAAATTAATTAGAGTCCAATTTAACCACCGAAGGGTCAGTAAAAAAGAAATATACTACATGTTGTTGGCTAAGAACAATTTGATATTTATTTGACTTTAATTTAATTTATTTTTTTTTATATTTCACTAATACTTATGATGGGATAAACCGGAAGGAAATGGTATAAAACTTTAATTGAGTGGGTGTCACTAAGCAACATTCTAGAGGATTTGGTTGAAGATTTGATTCCTTCATGTGAATCCGAACAACTTGGCCAATGAAACCAAACACCCATTAGGGCCATTACCGTTTATTTTTTAATCAAAAGATCAATCCATGTGTTATGATAATTAATGACAATTAAAAGGAAAATACTTTTTTACTCAGCTGATTTTACCACCATTATCCCACCTAATATGACAAATTAGTTTCAGCCACTAGTTATAAATAAGGAGGGTTTGCAGGGTAAATCCCTCTGATTTTAGAGTATTATTAAATAGAGTTTTAGAAATTATTAGGGGTGAATTTCGATCGATTCGGTTCGATTTTGAGATTCCTGAAACCGACTACCAATTTTTGGAACCGTCAACTGATCATTTAATGCTTGAAACAGTCTAGCACCGATCGACGTCGGTTGCGGTCGGTTAAACGGTTTAGTCGGTTTTAACCATAGTTTATAAATTATTTATATTTTCGATTAAAACAAAAATTAGGACTATTTATATTTTTTGTTTTTTAATTTTATAAATTATTATAAATATATATAATAATATGAAGAATTAAATAAATATTATATATATTAATGTATATACGATATTATCTATATAATATATTTAATTATATATATTAATAAACGGTCGGTTAAGGTTTTGAAATTCCCAGACCCGACCTCCACCTGTTCACCTCTTCTTCCTTTGGCGTACCAAACCTCCAGACCGACTAAACCGCTCAACCGTCTAACCGAAGAAAACAACTGGCGTTTGGACCGCCTAGTGCTCACCTCTAGAAATTATGGTAACTTTTTCTAATGCCACGTCAGACGGGACATTTTGCGAGTCAAATAGACGACGGGTTGTGTAACGTTACTCTAAAATTCATCTTTTCTTCGGAGGAATTAAAGTTGATCTTCATTATCACTGTTTTTCAAATCACAACTTAATTATTTATTTTTTAGGGGTAGAATGAAAATCTCGTTACAATAATAATAAATCATGCTAAAATATCTAATAAAAATTTAACTCAACCTAAAAAGTAGTACTTGCCAAACTTACAAACTAAACCAAATACATATTTTGTAGACTTGAACTCAAAAACTTACTATTCATCCACCGGACATTTACTAATTGAACTAAGAAAACCTAACCTAATCATTAATTTTAAGAATTGTTAAATTCCTAAAAAACAATATAATCTCTGGGATTCAAAAGTCAACTTTAGATTGGGGATGGGGGAGGAATGGATGAAAGAGCCCCAAAAAGTAGACTCGATCCATTTAGGTAGATATCATATGATATCGGCCACCATTGGCAGACACATTCATTGCACTATTATCGTACGGTGAATACTTTTCTTTCTTTCTTTGTCATGTTTTTTTTTTTTTTTTTTTTTTTTTTTTTTTTTTTTTTTCCGAATTTCTTTGTCATGTTTAACTCGTTTTTTAAATGCATTGTATTCTGACTTTGACTTTGTAAAGTGTGTGATAATTAAAGGGTATTCACTATTCACGTGTGGTGCACCAGGCAGATATAATACTATCCATGGGGATTGCCTGGTTGTGGAAGGGGAGACTTGATTGATTCGCTTTGGAATAATGGTGGACTTTCTTGGAATGGAACCTCTTTAATAAAGAGCTACTACTATAAAAAGATGGAACATAAAAGAGAACATATGCATGAGAGAATTGGATTCCTTCTTTCACCAAAGTTTAAAATAAAGGAACAACAAAAGCTTTTTAGCGTTACAACTTACAATTAATGTCAGTACTTGTGTTTATCATGGATTGATGGTCTAATTGATATATCAACTTTTCCAAAAGTATAAATCAAAAGGAGTTTCCGCTAAACTTTAGTACTGTTATAATAATCGATGTATGATGGATTAATAAGTTGAAGGAACTCAAGATTTTTATATTTGCATCTTGTAAACACAAACAAATAATATAAGCAGGAATATTATTCAATACACTGTCAGTGGAGTTTAGTAGACTATACATGTGGGTTTAGAAGGATGACATGTGTCTCCTAGGAATTGGATTGAAATATTTAAAATTTAATTAATTCAGAAAATGAATACATGTCAACTCCTTACCGCACTTGTGGAGTCCAAATTTTACACTGAAAGTGTATCAAATAATTACCTATATAAATATACAAAGAGCTTCATCTCAATTCGAAACTGACACAATTTGACTTAAATTAATCAAAGTCCAATATGATTATTTGATGCTTAAGTGTTCATAAAAGAAATTCTTTACTCGTATAAACTAGATTTAACCTTTTGTGCGATTAGCCTCATATTATATTGATCGATTTTTTAATCAAAATATATATTTTTGAAGAAATCATGGTTTGGAAAAAAAAAAGTCAACTTGCAATTCAGCATAGGAAAGGATCTCTTTAAGTAATAGTGGTCCGCACTTTCATATTTAGGTTATCGTAAAGAATTATCATTTGATACACTGCTAGTGTAGTTTTTGAATTCTACAAACGGATTCAAAGGTTGACAAATAACAAATTTCAGAATTAAATTAGATTTTTAATATTTCAAACTAGTCCCTTAGGAGACACGGACACATGTCACTCTAGACCCCCTCGTACGGTCTACTAAACTTCACTAACGTATTAATTAATTATTAAATAATTTTTACTTATTATAAGTAACAGAAGAAATGGGCTTCTAAAGTTACAGGCCAATTATAATTAGTCCCTTTCATGGGTCTTCTATTTAATGATTTATTAATGATATATTGGATTGGAATAGACAGACGTTGAGCCCGCATATTTCCCAAGTCTATTAAGCCCAAGTTGCTCTTCCCAAAAACGATAAACCAAAATGCAAACATAATCGTTGCGGATTAAAACAAACAAGGCAGCAGTGAAAATTTGCGGAATTAAGACATTTCACCTGCACAAAATTGACAACTTTGCATTAGATCTAAGTAAAAAAACCCAACGTACAATAAGCTCGCCAAACCTTTCTTCAAAAACAAAGCAATTTTGGCACCAAGCGCAACTCACTCACGGCGCCACCACGTTTTCGACCAGATTGCGGCAATTCCAGGTATTCCTCTTGCAAATCCTTCGCCAAATTTTCTATCGTCAACCTGTTTTCCTTTAGGTGCTTCTTTGAATATTGGAATTTGGGGTTCTTTGCAATTTGAATAATGTTTAGAGAAGGGAAAGCAAATTAGAAAGTTGTTCGTTTTGCATTTCCCCCCTTTAATGAAGACTTTTGTTCGTTATAGTCTCCAACTGCCATGGCCTAACATGGCAGCTATTGCTAGCTTATGTCTACTGTTTATTTGATAATAATTGTTTTTATTGAGTTTTGTTTGTGCGTTGCGGGCGTGGTGTAGAGGGAGATCCTGAAATGGTGATTGAGACTTGGCCTTAATTTCTAAAGGGTCGGTCAGGGTGGGGAGCAAAAACAGAGCGGCTCGAATGGACAAGAAAAATAGCCGTTCCGATCTGCTCGTAGCCGGACGTAAAAAGGTTTCCGTTGTTTTGCCTTTTATCTTTGTTTTCGGCAGTTGCCTGTTTTATTCTTACATACTCTGTTTCTGCGTATATATATGGAGCTCTCTATTGCGTCATTGCATGCTGTAGTTCACCACATGTATTGGTGTTCTTGAATTTGTCTTCATTTTGCTGTTGATTTCTACTTTTATTCATTGTTTCTTATTTTGCTGAAGAATATAGCAGAAGCATGTTCAAATCTTTGTCTTGTTTATTCTGAACCTTAAGTAGTGAATTAGAATTTAGCTGTTCTGGTTTCTGTTTTTTAATTGACCGGAGTAAAATCCTTTTGGTTTTTTCCTTATAGAATTCAACGTTTCTTTCTCTCTTTATATAAGGTAATAATAGGATTCATTAGAGTTTAATTTTCTGTCATCTTTATCAGCTTCAACAATTCTGACAGAAGAAGGATGGTAAAGGAAGTAGCAGTCAAGGAAAGTCTTCCAAAAAATCTAACAAGTCTGAGCAGCATGAATCTGATGCTGGTGCAACATCTTCTGCTGCAAAACCAACAGTCTCATCACAAGTCCCTGAAGGGCAAACTGCAGCTGTTGACTTGTCAGTGTCACAGTCTATGGAGAGTTCATTGCCTTCTGGCGTGGATACTGCAGCAGTTGTTTCATCACTGGAGTCCGTTGCTTCTGAGACAGGCAATGCCGAGATTATATTGGCCAACAATGATGGATTACCCATTGAGGTGGTAGCTCATGGTGATGATAATGTTGAGTCATCAGTCCCTAAAGGTGGGCAGAGTACCCAGACTATTGATAATGAGCGAAGCACTGAAATACCTTCCTCAACTGCAGACATCCCAATTCTTGAAGGGGACAAAAAACATGATAATGCACCAGATCCATCCACTTTAGTTGATACAATAGAAGGGACAGTGCCTAAACTCGATGCGGCAAGTGTCAACAAGGAAAGGGGACAGAATCCGCTGCTTTCACAAGATGATTTTCCTGATATGTCCTTGTCTCAAACAAGGGGAGATCAGGTAACAGATGTAGATTGTGCTCTCATTCTCTCTTCACATGTTTTTTCCCCTCCAATTCTCTCTGTTAATGTTTTTGTGCCAGCCCAAACTGGGTTCTGTTATGTGTGGATTTGATGTATAATTAAATTCTCATTTGTTGCTGGGTAGGGGCAATGCAGGAAGCTGATGGTTTGGGGTTAAATCAATTTGATAGAGGCACTGAAACAAATTTTGAAGTTGATGGTAGACTTCCTTTTTCTGAGCATGAACATGCTGAACATCTTGAAGGGGCAACTTCAGAAGTAACTAGCATGGAGGGGCCATCCTTTGAGGCACAGCAGGCCATAGGTAGAGATGATGCATCTTTATCTGTTTTGGAAGCCAATAGTTCCCAGATAGATGGAAGCTTTGCTGAGAGTCCTCGGATGACAAATAAACATATAGAAGATGTAGCACCCTGTTCACCTGTTGAAGATGATAAAGAAATGTGCTCGTCGTATGTTGATTGTGGTGATGGCAAGACTGTAAAGGAAAATCAGCAAAAGTTACGAAAGGGCTCCTTTGTCCCTCAGGATGAAAGTCTTGAAACATCTCTTCAGAGAAGGTGGGAACTTTTATCAGATCCGACTCTGTCTATTCCAAGAGATGGTTCTCCAGTCAGACTCTCTCAGCTAGTACAGGTTGTAAGAGCTCTTAATGAAGATGAATATAAGCTTCTGCTGAACTCGCAGGAAGTAGTTTCTGTTGCAAATGTTGGGAAAGATGGTTTAGCTCCATCTTGCCATCCTGATCTATTTGAGAAATTAAAAGAGGAATTATATCTCACAGTTTTTATGAAAGATGTATTTTACTTACAGCTTTCTGAGCAGTCAGATCTGCAAGTAGAATCAGATCGTCATTGTCATCAGCTTATTGATGAAATATCTGTGCTGAATTCTTCCCTCAATGAGGTTCGGAATAGAAATGCATGCCTTGAAGAAGAGCTAGCACAATGCAGATCTGAACTCCAGGTTTTTGCTAGTGGAAGGGAGGAGCTGCAAAACCAATTTCATACTGCATTGGCACAGGCTGAGGGATTTTCAACTAGGGCAAATGAGTTGCAGAGTAGCCTGGTAAAGTCACAAGAGGATTTATCTAGCCTCTTGTCTGAATTAGCAGACTACAAGAATCAGGTGGCCGCATTACAGGTGGATAATGACAACTTGAATGGGACTCTTCATGTTTTAACTGAGGAGAGAAAGACAATTGTAGAGGAAAAGGAATCCTCTCTCCACGAGAATGAAAATCTATCAATGGAGTTAGCAAGATGCAAGGATTCACTGGTCACTTTGCAGGAGGAAATTGAGCAGTTAAGTGTTACTATTGCTTCACTAACTGAGGAGAAAAAGACATTTATGGATGAGAAACTGTTGTCTCTTCACAAGAATAAGAAGCTACAGACAGAATTAGCTGATTGCAAGGCCATGTTTGCATCTTTACAGGTGGATCATTCTGACATAAGCAAGAATCTCGCTCTTTTGACAGAAGAGAAAATGAAGCTTGAAGAAGAAAATGAGTTTCTTGCACATGAGAAAAAGAAAGCCGATCTTGTCTTGGAAGAGTGCCAGGGTTTGCTTATTCCGATGGAGGTTGAAAAGTCTAACTTGAATGGGAACTTTGCTTTAATTATGGAGGAGAAGGAGCATTTTGTCCATGAAAATCAGAGGCTTGCTTCTGAATTACTTGTTGTCCAAGAGCAGCTGACTACAGAACATGAGCAATACATGCAACTTGAGGCTGAGCTAAAACAAGTAACAGTGCGCCTAGAGCAGCTAATGGAGGAAAACGGTTTTCTCAGTGCAAGTCTGGACGTGTATAAGGCCAAGATGGTGGAAATTGATAGCAGGGAAATGCGAGATGTTGAGGCTGGGAGTCGAGTGGTAAGTATGGATGTGGGTAGCAGGGTCCATGAAAATGCAACCGAAAATGAAAATTCCTATCAAAGCGCTTGGAAGCGAGATCATGAAGTTTCCCCCATGTTATTGGAGAAACCCTTACCTGAGGATGTTGTTGCTGGGCTATCACTTGCAGTGCATGAACAAGATGTCTTTGATGATTCTTCTGGTTTTCTAGTCTTGAAGGGGCGTTTGAAGGAGGCTGAGATAATATTGCAAAAGCTTGAAAAGGCAGTTGACCAGGTCCACTCTCATTCAGCCTCGTTGCAGCGCTCCAAAAGTAAGTTGGCAGCTCAAGGAGTATCAAAACTGATTCAAGCCTTTGAGTCAAAGGTCCAGCATGATGAACCTGAGATTGAGGAAAGAGACTTGACTGAAAATAAATCACCCGGAGATCTGTTTAAATCAATAAAAGAGGCAACGGATAATTTGAGAGCAGTGCTTAAGCTCTTGGATCAGGATGCTAATGATGCCAGTGCACTTTATATAGGGGAGAGGGATTGTAGAAAATCTGCTAATTTCACATTTGAGGAGCTGAGGGTACAACATGATACTTTGAAGGAATACAGTGACACCATGGAAGCAACCAACATTGAGCTGGGAGTTCTGTATGAAGCTGCTATGCAACATGCTTTTAGTATTGAATCTAAGAACAGTGAACTTGAGGTTCACTGTGAAGCTCTAAAGCAGCGAGAAAGTAGCCTTAGTTCAAAAAATTCTGAGCTTGGTGACAACTTGAGGGAGTGTCAATTGAGAATTAGTGAAATGCAGAGTCAACTTTCTGATTTATGTCAAAGGTCAGATGAGATGGCTTCTGCTAATCAACGGTTGGAAACCTTGCAGAAGGAAGCAGCTGACAGGGCTTTGATGCTTGAACTGGAATGGAAATCTACAGTTACTCAGATTGTTGAAACAGTTAGGAGGCTTGACGAGGTTGTTGGGGGAGTTTCCAACTTGACCTTCTCAAATGACAACAATGAAATGTTGGATACGAATAGCCATGTTGCTACTTCTGTTACTTCAGCCATTAACATAATCCAGGATCTGCAAGGGAAACTAGAAGCTGCTTATGCAGGTCATGATGCAATATCAAGTTCATACAAAGAAGTCAATGAGCAATATACTGATTTGCTCAGGAAGAACGAAATGATGATAGAGATACTATATGAGTTGTATAATGATCTGAAGAAACTTGTGATTGGTTCATGTGTACCAATGGGTGAGCCTAGGATAAACTCTCAACTTGAGAAGCTGCCTGATCCCTTAGATTACAGCAAGTATAAGGCGTTAATTGAACAATTGGAGAATGTTTTGGGTGAGAGACTGCAACTTCAGTCTGTAAATGACCAACTTAATGCAGCATTGATGGATAGGACCAGGGACTTTGAAGAGTTGAGCAGAGAATGCCTTAATTCAAATGCCATAGAAAAGCTTGTAGAACATATTGAGAATGTTGTGAAACTGGAAGGCTACGAGGCCGACTCAGATAATGGACTTGGTTCTCGCCTTGAATTGTTAGTTTCTTTGCTTGTTAAGAAATACAAAGAAATCAATGAGCAGGTCAGTAATAGTAGAGAAGAGATTGAAGCTAAGGTTGTGGAATTGACAGAAGTACAGGAAAAGATTCATCAGTTAGATGCATTGAAGCTACAGCATGAATTAGAAATCCTCACTCTGAAAGAAAGTTTGCGACATGCAGAGGAAGCCCTTACAAGTATGCGCTCTGACTTGCAGGAAAAAGTTAGTGAACTTGAACAATCCGAGCAGCGAGTGTCTTCTGTTAGGGAGAAGCTTAGCATAGCTGTGGCAAAGGGGAAAGGGTTGGTGGTGCAGCGTGATGGTCTTAAGCAGTCACTAGCAGAGACATCAGCTGAACTAGAGAGATGTTCTCAGGAATTACAGGTGAAAGATGCATGGCTTCATGAATTAGAAACAAAACTCAAAGCTTACTCAGAGGCAGGTGAGCGTGTGGAAGCTCTGGAATCTGAACTTTCATATATTCGCAACTCAGCGACTGCATTAAGAGAATCATTTCTTCTCAAGGACTCTGTCCTTCAGAGAATTGAAGAGATTTTAGAAGACCTGGATCTGCCTGAGCATTTTCATACTAGAGATATTATTGAAAAGGTAGATTGGTTAGCGAGGTCCACCACTGGTAATGCTGTGCCTCCCACTGATTGGGACCAGAAAAGTTCTGTTGGAGGTTCACACTCTGATGTGGGATTTGTCACTGTGGATAACTGGAATGAAGATGCACAACCGAGCACAATTTCAGGAGAGGACTTGAGAAGAAAATATGAGGACCTTCAGAGCAAGTTTTATGGGTTGGCAGAACAAAATGAAATGCTAGAACAGTCCTTAATGGAAAGGAACCACTTGGTGCAAAGATGGGAGGATCTTTTAGATAGAATTGATATGCCTTCACAGCTGCGATCCATGGAACCCGAAGAAAGGATTGAGTGGCTAGGAGGTGCACTTTCAGAGGCTAATTTTGATAGAAATTCTTTACAGAAGAAGATTGATAACCTTGAAGATTATTGTGGGTCATTATCTGCTGATTTGGAAGAGTCTGAGAGGAGAATATCTGTTCTTGAGGCAGACCTTCAATCTGTCACTCTTGAAAGGGAGCATGTTTCTGAAAGATTGGAAAATTTGACTTCTGATCATCATAACCTTGTAGCAAAGGCAGCTCACCTTGAACTTGAGAATGAAAAACTTCAGACTAAAGTTAGTGGTTTGCAGGAAGAAATGGCAAAGAGGATTGAGGAGGGGGAGCGTCTTCTCAAGATGGAAGGTGACATAAAGAGATTGCTGGACTTGGTTGGTGATGTGTTACAAGAGCAAGATCCTGAAGCAAAAGATTTAGTTTCTGTTGGCGGTAGTACTGCATGCTTGGAAGGATTACTGAAGAAGCTTATAGAGAATTATACTAGTCTCAATTCTGTGAATCCAGAAGTTGTAAACTTTGAAATGGACCAGACCAAGTTAGTTGATCCAACTCTTGATGAAGCCAGAAGCATAGATGTGACTGCTCAGAATGATGTCATTTCTTTGAAAAATGAGCTGGAGGAGGCACTGCAAGACTTGAATCAAGTGAAGGAGGAAAGAGATGGATACCTTGGAAAGCTTCAATTGTTGCTTCATGAAGTTCAAGCACTTGAAAGGAAGAGGGAGGAGTTGCAAGAGCAACTTAATCAAGAAGAGCAGAAGTCAGCTTCTGTGAGAGAAAAGTTAAATGTTGCTGTTCGGAAAGGGAAATCTTTGGTGCAACAACAGGATAGTCTGAAGAAAACCATTGAAGAGATGAATGTCGAGCTGGAAAACTTGAAATCTGAGCTTAGACACAGGGAAAATGTTCTGGCTGACTATGAAATGAAGATTCGTGACTTCTCTGCTTACCCTGAAAGAATAGAGGCATTAGAAGGTGACAATTTGTTCTTGAGGGATCATCTGACAAAAACTGAGCGTGTTTTAGAGGAGAAAGGACATATTTTAGGCAGGGTATTAACCATAATAGCTAACATTGATGGTGGTGATGAAATTGATACCTCTGATCCAGTCAGCTCTGCAACCAGTAATTCTGCAGCTCTCTTAGGACGAATTGAGAAAGTGTGCCAGGATTTGCATGCCGCTGTGGCTTCTGCTGAACAAGAGTCACGGAAATCCAAGAGAGCTGCAGAATTACTGGTTTCAGAGCTGAATGAGGTTCAAGAGAGAAACGATTGTCTGCAGGAAGATGTAACAAAGCTTGCCAGTGAACTTACAGGAGTCATGAAGGAAAGGGATGTTGCAGAGGCTGCCAAACTTGAAGTTCTCTCACGTCTTGAGAAGTTATCTACAGTTCATTCTGAAGGAAATAGGAAACTGTATTCTGAATTAATGATGTTACAATCTAGTGCAATTGAACTCAGGAAGGGGTTCCATGATATTCATAATCTATTCTCTGATGCTTCTTTGAAGGAGCTGGAGTTCTTGCAACATTTGGAGGTTAACATGAAATTATACTTGGAAGGGAATGATGCTCAAGATGTGGCTGGCTTGCCATACATTACATCCAACAATTTCAAGAACAAGGTAATGTTTCATGGCTTGGCTTTTCCTTATGCTTCCATCTGTAAATCTGGTAATTTGCCTTTGTGATGTTTTCTTTAGGCTTCCTTTTGTATTTTCATCTCTCACATAGTGGTATTTTCTATGATTAGATTGTCATAATTTGTTTCATGCCTTGCTCTTCAGGAGAACTTCCCATCCTTGGATACTTGGTCAGATACCAATATGCATGAGTCTACAGATGAAAATGCTATAGTTGAAGTTTCCATTGTAATTAGGCATCACCTACGAGAATTGATGACTGAAATTACTGCACTAAAAGAAAAGTTGATCGTGCACTCGAAATCATTATATGAACAATGTCACAGTGTTTGGAATGTTCTTGGGACTTTGCATAGAGATAGAAATTCTCAGAAAGAGTCATTTGAAGCTATGAGGAGAAAAATTATGCACATAGAGTCAATTGGGAAAGAGAAGGACCGGGAGATTCTTGTGTTGAGAAGAAACATCGGCTCGCTTTATGAAGCATGTGCTAAATCAGTCTTGGAAATTGAAAATCGAAAAGCTGAGCTGTTGGGAAGTAATTTGGCTACTGCTGATCTTGGGACCGACTTGAAGCCTGTAACTCTAGCTGATGGAGGACTTCCTTTCAGTGGGGAAAATACTCCTTTCTCTGAGGAACATATCAAGACTATGGGAGATAAACTCTTTTCAACAATGAAAGAGTTTTCGAGCTTGAAAGCTGAAATTGCTGAAGGTAGCCAAAGGGAAATGAAAACTACCATTGCAAATTTGAGAAAAGAGCTTCAGGAGAAGGACATCCAAAAAGATCAGATTTGCATGGAGCTTGTTGGTCAAATCAAGTCAGCAGAAGCTGCTGCCACAAATTACTCACGAGATCTTCAATCTTCAAAGAAACTGGTGCAAAATTTGCAGAGTGAACTGGAAGTAATGAGGGAAGAACAGAAGTCATTGCAGCAGAGGCTAAAAGAGCTGCAGGATGTGCAAGTGAACACAGTGGAGTTGCAGGACAGAGTCAAGTCACTGACAGATGTGTTATTATCCAAAGACCAAGGTACATGTCATTCTTTAAATCCTAAATTTATTTTACTTTATATATACACCTATATTATAGGTTGGGTATCTTATCTGTTAATGCTATTTGCTGGCAGAAATTGAGGCCCTTATGCAAGCACTTGATGAGGAGGAGGTCCAAATGGAAGAGTTGACAAAGAAGATTGAGGAACTTGAAAAAGTCCTGCAACAAAAGAACACAGCTTTGGAGAACCTTGAAGCTTCTCGTGGAAAGCTTGTGAAAAAACTTTTCATCACTATGAGCAAGTTTGATGAGCTTCATAATCTATCAGAAGGTCTTCTAGCCGAGATTGAACAGCTTCAATCACAACTACAAGACCGGGATGCAGAGATCTCCTTCTTAAGACAAGAGGTTACAAGATGCACCAATGATGTTCTTGTCGCATCACAAATGAGCAATAAACAAAATTCAGATGAGATAAATGAGTTTTTGACTTGGTTTGAGGCAATCATTTCTCATGTTGGGGTATTAGATCTGCAGTTTGATGCTAAGAACAGTCAGGTGCCTGAGTACAAGGAATTAATAAAGAAAAAGATTATTTCCATCATATCTGAACTGGAGGAGGTACGGGGGGTTGCTCAAAGTAGGGATGAAATGTTGCAAGCAGAACGAAGTAAAGTGGAGGAGTTGACACACAGAGAAGAAACTCTCAAGAAGACTTTGCATGAGAAGGAATCCCAATTAAATTTGCTTGAAGGTGTGGGAGATATGGGTCCGGCAGATAGTTTCAACACTGAAATTGTGGAAGTTGAACCTGTGGTAAGTTATTTGATGTGTTTGCAATCTCCTTTAACAGCCAGTATAGGCAAAAGTGTTATGATGGGTCGGGACCTTTTATAAAGAAATTGATAGGCAAAACTCTTATATGATAACAAACAGGGCAAATTAAGTTTTAGTTTAGAAAGTTTTTCTGTTTCCTTGTTTATTTTCTGATTGAATTTCCTTCACTCCATTCTGGAAGGTAGAAGTCTTGTGTAGATTCATCATTCTACATGCATGCATGAGTAAAAGCAAAATTTATAAAGCAATTAATTTAGCATTTTTGACTTATATGGTTTTTCTGTTTTGCTTATAATTTGACTGTTACTTCTAAAAAGTGATGATGATTTTAAAGTTAATGGTTAGGAATTCTCATCTTATCTGATCACAGTAGTAAGTTATATCTTTTGTAGTATCAACGGTGAAGTTTTTGACTGAGTTGTCTATTTTGCTGATATTTTGTGTAGATAAATAAATGGGCAGTTGCAGGGACCTCCACAACATCCCAAGTTCGTAGTTTGCGAAAAGTCAATAACGATCAAGTTGCTATTGCTATAGATGCAGATGATGGTAGTAAAAGTAGGTTAGAAGATGAAGATGAAGATAAAGGTATTCTATACTGCTTAAAAATTTATTTTCATTCTTTGCTTCAAGTAACATTTCTGAATAAAATGAATATGGTTTAGTCCTTGAACTTTTATTTCATTGTTTCCTCAGTCCATGGTTTCAAATCACTTACCACATCGAGAGTTGTTCCAAGGTTCACAAGACCGATAAGTGATATGATAGATGGCTTATGGTATGGTTCATTTCTCTTTCCAGCTTGTATTGATTCAAATTTCGTTTGGCTGAGGCTTAGTTTATTTATTTACACACAAAAGCTGCCTTTTTTATTTAACTTTGTTATGGTTATTTAATCTGACAGGGTTTCTTGTGATCGGGCACTCATGCGACAACCTGCCTTACGGCTTGGTATTATAATCTATTGGGCTGTGCTGCATACATTGTTGGCAGCTTTTGTGTTTTGAAAATCCAATCTGGTTAGTGGCCATATCCTTGGACTTCACATCATACACTTTTTGCTTCATTCTGAGTGAATCCTGTTTGAACTAGTATTACTCTGATCTGCTGTGGGTTGCATTTTCTAGATTTCTTTCATGTCTTGTATGCTTAACTCCTTTTCCACTTATTTATGCATTATCATAATCCAATTTTCTTTCTTGTAACTAATAAAGCTTGTTTCTTAATTCTTACACCTGAGGTTATGGTCTTGCTACTTTTGCAGGTTACCCATTTATTTTCGAGTCAAAGTTTAGCAAAGGAGTGGCAAACCATGATTTTGCCTTCAAATTCATACTTAGCTCCGTAAACATTGTTTTTTTCCCCCTTTATAAACGTGTTCCATTGATTCATTATTCAGCTTAACCAGGCAACTTTGATATGCCGTTTTTATTTGTATGCATCTCAGATTTGCTTGGTTATATATATGTCCAATAAGGAAAAATCCATGTTACAATTTCTTAGGACATAGATTAAGGATTGTTCATTGAACACAACAAACAAGGTTGTGTGATGCTACTGTAGTTAAAAAAGATTTGTCTACAAGCAACAGATTTTGTTAGTTATATACACATACAGGAATGTTGCAGTTTTAATATCCGTACATTATTTAGGAAAGATATTTATTCAAAATTGCATTATTGTCTATTGATACTGGATCCGACATTGATATGCAACAAAATCTAGAGACGAAGTGAAACGTTTTATTGATTGTTATTAGAAAATGAAGAAAAGACAGGAAAACATAGAAATTTGGCTGTTTATGTTTCAGTCACAGGGAACTTGTCAATAGCCCAACTTGATCTTCAAAGTCTTTAACATTTCCTCCAGGGTTGTCCTGAAATCTCGCTATCCGAAAATGCTTAAGCTCAACTCCATTAGCCTCTCCAGTAAGCGCGAGATCTCCCAGTATCCTACCAATCACCGGCGCCATCTTGAATCCATGACCGGAAAACCCGCCGCCGATCACCACATCCTTTCCAAACTCCCCGCCCAGGAAATCAATCACAAAATCTTCATCCGGTGTCATCGAGTAAACGCACAGTTGAGTCGCCGCCGGTGCGTTTGAATCAACTAACCCTTTGAACGTCTCCTCTATCCATTGCTTCAAGGAGTCGGGTATCAATCCGGGTCCCCATGGCCTTTTATCCGGGTCACACGGGTACCCGCCATGCACGGCTACTTTGATCAGCCCCGGGTATTCCAACGACGGCGTGCCGTATATATACGGTTTCCCATAACTAGCAAATGTCGGAAAATCATTTCCAATTGCATACTTAGACTCGTGCCCTTCCTTGATCCTCCAATAACACACGTTTGTCTCCAATGGTTGAATCGGCAGTTCAATCCCACTAACCGTTTTAACTAACTTTTTCATCCAAGAGCCGGCGGTGATCACACATTTTCTACCCCAAAACTTTTCGCCACCGGCAGTGCTCACTATGACGCCGCCGCCCTTCGCGGCATCTTTGGTGATGCCATTAACCTCCACGTTGTCTTTTAAAAATGCACCATACTTAAACGCCAGCGTTTGGAACATTGACACCGCCTTGGTTGGCTTGATAACGCCACCGTGCTCGCAAGAAACCCCGATCCAGCCATCGGGAATGTCAATCCGGCCGGAAAACTTGTCGGCGACCTGCTGGCGGTTGAGGACCTGATGTGGCACGTCCTTGTTTTGACACGTG
Source organism: Corchorus capsularis (assembly GCA_001974805.1). NCBI lineage: Eukaryota > Viridiplantae > Streptophyta > Magnoliopsida > Malvales > Malvaceae > Corchorus > Corchorus capsularis. The sequence continues at coordinate 5,730 of AWWV01009510.1, read as the reverse complement.
GCGACAACAGAGAGGAGGCTCTTGGCATCGGCTGGGCCCATGTCGAATTGTTGGGCTTTGAAGTAGACCCGGAAGCCAATTTCGGACTGGGCCTCTTCCCACATCTGGTAAGACTCTTTGACCATGCCACAGTAGTAGTCCTCTGGGTAGGTTGCTCGTATGGTGCGGGACTCGCCGTGGGAAGAACCACGGTGGTGCAGGAAATCGAACTGCTCCAGAAGCAGCGTTTTCCGGCCTCTTTTGGCTAGCTGGTAGGCGGTGGAGCTGCCCATGACGCCCGCCCCCACCACTATTACGTCGAATTCTTCCATCTCTGGTTCTCTCTCAGTGACGAAATTAATTAAGGCTCAAGAATTGGCTTGCTTGTAACTTGTAAGGGTGGGAGACTTGTAAATAAATAAATAGAGACTGGTATCTAAATTAACCATCCTTTAGGTGGAAATTTCGCTAGTGCCATTTGGTGTTTTTATCTAATGCAATCCTTCACTTGACTGGCTTTCTTACCTGAATTTATAGATAAAAACTGGTGACATATATTATCTAAGGAAGGAGTTACTGTAAAAAAGGAAAAGCCAAAATGAATAACATTAGCCATGACAAATGACAATTACTCCATCATTATAATAAGCAAAAGTGTGGGTCTATTTGCCATGTAAATGTAAAGCTTTTTTGACTTTTAGTTGGAACTTGACAGCCAAGAATATTCGTCAGGAATCAGCAAAGATATGTCCGTCAATTGGTTTTGCATGTGGTTAAATCTGTATCACCATTGAAAGCCAATTCCAACTCAGACTCTCCTTTTATATATAATATATATATATATGCTTTAGTCTTAATTTAGCCGTTTGGAGAGTAAGATACATTTGCAATATGATTGATTAGGAAAATGCTTTTTCAATTGCATCATGATGATCAGGCAATAGAAAAACAAGTCTCAAGGTGTTTTGTGATGGATCAAACGCGTAAATCCAATCCTTTTGGCATCATATCAGCACTAAGAGCCGCAATGAAGCTCTGAAATGGCAACTTTATTACTATTCATAAAGTGTTGAGACTTGAGACACACCCATATTGATGCCTTTGACGAAGATAATGAGAATCTTAATTATGGAGATGAGTCCCCTTTTGTCAGATATATCTTCAAGTTTAATATGTTCAACATGCTCACTTTTGTCACCATCCATTTGTTCAGTTCCTATACTCTACATGATAACTTAATCTTTTGTTGTCTAATTAATGGGTCACTATCTTATTTCTCACTGCTTATTCCTAGTGCGCCTCATTTGGCTTTTCTATAAAGTGCATATATAGAAAACTTTTTGATAAACGTGATGGAATATTCATGTTCTAATATTGGAATGATTAGCCACTAATGACTCATTAATCATTTGATTCATGAACCATACTAAGAATTTTGACAAAAAAAAAAAAAGACCTCTAACTGAAAATTTGATGAGTGATAGTGTTAGGGATCTTTTTGAGTAGGAATGGGGTTTTCTTTTGTGCCTAGTGCATCAAAATAATGACAATGCATATTTAGTAGGGTTTCTGCAACAAGACAAATGAATATGCAGGGTCATTTTAGCTGACTGACAAGAGAAATTGATCTGAGTCATCCTCCACTATGAACCTCAACCCCTGGAGTCCGCAGCACGTGTTTCAACTTGCAAGCTGGGATTGGGAATTCATCTTTCCTTTTTATAAATCTTCGTACAGTCAGCTTCGTATTGGGGTCGAAGCTGTGGCTGGAAAATGGTCCTTACTCCTTACTGGCCCCATTACAAATTAAGGGTGTTAACGCTACTGATGGAACTGTTGCAGAGCAACTTCACTGTCACTGATGCTGACTACTGTTTTGTTTTGGTCGACAATTATCGATGTTAATTATTGTTGGACACCCCAGTGGTTAAAGCTTGAGTTCGAATTCTGGGATGGACGGGTGAGATTATGGAAAAAGAGAGGACTACCTCCTATTATGCCGTCCATTTCAATATTATTATGTTTATAAGTAGCAAAAATTGTTGTCCCTTTGGATACTTCTAAAATGATTAATACTACTAATAATAAATTGGTAGGTATATGAAATTATCATAGCAAAAGGAGAAGAATCACTTTCCTGTATGAAAGGCAGTATATATGCTGATCTAATAATTAGAAACTTTAACATCACACATTAAGAAATTAATTAAGTGCAAAATCTGATTTCTAACTGTGATATAACAAGGAATACCATCTCTGTTAAATGTTAATTGCCATATGTTTGGGAAAATATATATAGAAAAGCAAATAGGAGAACAAAACTATAACAACACTTTAAAGAGAAACTGAGAACAATATTAATCCTAGCATTCTCACCCTCCAACCTAAAACTGTGGCTAAAGCTGTCTTGTATCTGAATCATCATCATCATAAGTATCAAGTCTTTTTGTTAGGGATAAAGACATACTTGATGATTGAATCCTTAATAGACAACAATTCAGGAAATTCTTTCTTTAGCTTTCCTGCATCCAACTCATTGTTACTCCTAGCTGCTACAATCACCTTAGCCTGTTCTTCCAAGCTGAAGTTTTCCCATTTGAATTTTGGGTCAATGTATTTCTGGTACATCTCTAGGATTTCATTATGGCTTACAACTCCTGGATTGGTGAAGTTCCAAATTCCTCTGCATTTCCTCTTTGCCATCTCAATTGAGATTGGTAACAGCTCATCTAGCACTGTCATGCTGTTTGGTATATTCACCACTTTGTTGTACCGGCTTATCTTTGTTATGAAGTTTCTTGGGTTGCTAAGATCTGATGAAATCGGGATTCGAACCCTCAAAGTGCAGACATTGTCATAATTTCTTAGTAGCTCCTCAACCTGCAAAATTCATTGTATATATTACTTGAACATGAAGAAATCAATGCTGAAAAAAGAAAAAAGAAGAGGAAAAGTCCTTGTCACCATAGCCTTTGTCTTGGAATAGAAGGAACCGGCGAAGTTTGGTTTGTCTTCCTCTTTGAATCCAATGCCTGATCCTTGTGGATGCTTGTCATCATATTCGAAAATGCAGCCCGTTGCGAAATTCATCATTAACAGACTATGCTCTCTGCAAACATCAGCAAGATTTAATGTCCCTATGACATTAGTCCTTATGGTTTCAACCTTATGTGATTCACACCAATCAACATTAGGCCTCCCAGTAACCCCAGCTGCATTAAACACATGTGTAGGTTGAACTCGCCTTATATCTTCCACAAGTGACATCCTATTTTCCAGTCTCCCTTTCCCATACTCAAATATGATATCCTTCTCTTTGCAAATTGTTCCCAACAAACCCCCAATCCAACCAGTTCTTCCATATATCAAGAATTTCAATCTTGAATTGTCGGTACCATGGACGCTGCAGCCTTCCATTTTACTTTTGCAGTTTCCGGATTGTAAGAGCAAAGCATCATCATTGGAACAAGTAGTCATTACTGAGAGATATGGGTGTGGACTGAGGGCAGCAGACACATCACCCCACCAATCAGAGTTTTTAGTATACCATTCCATTGTCATCTTTAACCCTTCCTCCCAAGAAGTCGTTTCTTGCCACCCAAGCTTCTTCAGTTTTTGATCATCCAGAAAGTATCTCTGATCATTAAAAGGCCTATCTTGAACAAATCTTATAGCTTCTTTCGGATTCGACCCGAAAAGCTTGCAAACGTCCTCTGCCACGTCAATGACTCGCCTTTCCCTTTGCGTCCCGATGTTGTACACGTGCCCTATGACCCCTTTATGCAGAATCACATCAAAAGCCTCAGCAACATCATGACAGTGTAAATAGCTTCTTACATTTGTGCCATTGCCATGAATTGGCAACTGAGCGCCTTTCATAGCGAGGAGAATGAATTTGGGGATGAGCTTTTCGGGATATTGATTCGGACCATACACATTATTGCCCCTAGTAGTAATTGTTGGAAGGCCATAAGACCTATGATAAGCCATGACAAGCATTTCAGCCCCTGCTTTGGTGGCAGAGTAAGGATTCGTCGGAAGCAATTGAGAAGCTTCAGGGTTACCAATGTCGGTTTCTAAATCAGTTTCGCCATAAACTTCATCAGTGCTAACATGAATGAACCTCTTGATCTGGTTTGTGACCTTACAGGCTTCAAGAAGTACATGTGTACCATAAATGTTATTGTTAGTGAATTCAAAGGAATTCCCAAACGAATTATCAACATGGGTTTGGGCAGCAAAATGCATAATTGTATCAATATCCTCTGCCACTAGAAGATAATTGACAAGATCAGCACAAATTAAATCACCCTTGACAAATTTGAAGTTTGGAGATGAAAGACATGGTTGGAGATTTTTGAGGCTGGAACAATAGTCTAATTTGTCGAGAGCTACGATTTTGTAATTAGGGTAGTTCTTGATGAGTCTGGTTGTGAAATGAGAGGCAATGAAACCAGCTGCACCTGTTATAAGGATTCTTTTGGGTGCATAAGGAGCATGTTCCGAAGACATTTTTTAGTTTTCTTCTAATTCTTGTGTCTGAGATAATAAAAAGGAAGAAAAAGATTAAAACATGTTGGATTAGCAAAATGTAAATGCTTGAATTACAAAAAATCAAAATAAAAGAAACATGGACATACAAGCTAATGAGGATGTAATTTTGCAGAGATTGTCAATGTCGCTTGCCACAAGATGCCATTTTTGGTTCCTTAATTATGTCGAAGAATTCTGCAAAAGAATGGATTGGGATAACTCTTGCTCTAGGGAAAAAGGTTTTGGCTCTATCCTAGTTAGTTATTAATTGGGGAAAAAGAAAAACACAAATGGCATTGTGTTGCATATATAATTAAGAATGATTATGTCTATTATTGGGAGACAGAGACAAGGTTCACGTGATTCTAAAAGAGTGGCGAAACAAGTGATGGAAGAATGAAGATGATGGGTGAAAAATAGGAAAACAAAAGGGCTTGGTTGGATTAAATCTAAGTCTTAATTACTCTCTTAAGTCTAGGGTTTGTTAGAGATCTCTGACTATGTTCTAGGCTACAAAACTTGTAACGTGTTATCCTCCCCGATGCTCTTCCAGCTTCAAATTAACTATATGGACCCCTAATTTTATTTCCTGCAAAATTTCAGGAAAAAAAATAATAATAAGGTTCCAAGGGAGCTCAGTGGTTTGGGGCTTTGGGCACCTTACTCCTTACTTCAAAGTTCAACCTATATATAAAATAAAATAAGGGTTTAAATTAATTCTATTAGAATCATTCTAAAAATGAGTGTTTTTAGGATTTCATCAAAATTGTGCCATCTAATTAAATTTGAATCACAATCAAATCCTAATTTACACCATGCCACATCTAAATAAATTTTTATTAATTGTCTTAACCTAATCTTAATCTTAGTTAAAATTGAATAATTTTATTAATAAATTTTATTTTATTTTTAACTTACTTCTTTTATTTATTTGCAATGTTACTTTTTTTATATAAATTTTAATTAATAAATTTTGTTTTTACCCTATAACGTGACTTATTTTTTTCACATTAAAATTGATTTTGGATGTGAAATAGATTTTTTTTTCTTTACTAGTGGCAAATTAATTAATTAGTTTAGGAGAAGTGGAAATGCTCAAATTAGGGCTAAACATTGTTCAATTAAGTCTACTTGTCGATTGGTTCTTCACGCACCATCCCAATTGACAGATGTGTCTTAATTGAGCAATTTTCGTAACGTTTGGGTCCTGATTTGAGT
>AWWV01009509.1:0-19737 GCA_001974805.1 Corchorus capsularis | reverse complement strand
TGTCTACAGTACTCACATTATATATAATTTCAAAGTTAACCACGTACCAATTATGCATTGTCGTGGAAAAAAAACATAAGCTTCTCTTTATAGAACATTTAAAATGAAAAAACATAAAGCTTCACATATTGGTTTAATTTTAATATACTATAATAATATATATCATAGGCATTAAGCCAGTAGCTAGTGTTTCATGCTATCAGACCCTTTTAAGATTAATATATACACCATGTTCAGGTTCCACAAGCATCCGATAAGTGGGAGAATGGCGATAACGTGGAGATAGAGAGAAAGTAAACCTGGAGACGATAAGGGCTATAAGAATCTTCAATTCAACCATTGCAAAGTTCTTCCCCAAGCACAACCGATTTCCTAAACCAAATGGGATATAGCCTTGCGGGTATTTGCAAGCTTTTGAGACACCATCCATGAACCTCTCAGGTTTGAACTCATTGGCATCCGCTCCCCATATATCAGGATCCCGGTGCAATGTTGGAATCAGAGTCCAAATGCATACACCTTTCGGAACCAAAATGTTTCCAATTTGAGTCTCTTTGAGTGCTTCCCTCGACACAAATGCCGCCGGTGGGTAAAGACGCAAGGTTTCTTGAATCACCATATTCACCTGTAAAACATAAATATATAACATTAAATTAAATTAATAATCGCCTTATTAGCCTTTTTGCCTCCTAAATTATGGAGCTAAGGACATTTTGGTCTTCTAAACTATAATCGAGACAATTTACCGTTCGAACTTTGAAATTCAGAACAATTTGATTCTGATGAGGTAAACTGTCCTCAATTTGGAAAGTTCAGGAGGTAAATTATCATAAATTTGGAAATTTAGAGGGTAAATTGTTGTGATTTTAAGTTCAGTGGACAAAATGTCTTTAGCGTTTTAGTTCAGAGGCAAAAAGGCTTAAACCATTATGGCCTCAAAAGTTAGGTTAATTTGTGGAGAGAATTAATTACTGTTTTCAATCGAGAAATAGAGTCAGCATCGGGGAGGCCATTGTTACACTCTTGAGCCACTTCTGTTTGAATTCGGGATTGCCACTCGGGATGGAGAGCGAGTAGCATCAAACACCAGGAGGCAGTGATGGCAGTTGTTTCGTGACCGGCGAAGTATATGCTCTTGCAATTATCAACTATAAACTGCTTAAACGAAGCCTTGCCTTCATTGGCCTCATTCACAGCACCTTCTAATATTAGCTGCAATAAATCTTTCTCATCACTCGAAGATTTCTCGTTTAAGCATTCCTGTTGCCGTCCTTTCACTGTCTCCCATATCAATATTTCTACCTCTTTTTCTAATGTGCTGATAATCTTCTTCTTGCTGCCCAGAAATCTGGGTACCAATTAAATACCAATACATATATAAGCAATTAGTTGATATATAATTTGGCTTAATGCCCAAATTACCCCCAACTTGCACAAAAAGTACAATTCCCCCTAAACTTTTTTTCTTGTTTGCATTGCACCTGATGTTAAAAAAAAAGGACAAATTCCCATGCCGTCAACAAAACTGTTATCTCGTGCTTTCACTTTTTGTTGACGACAAAGGGGTATATATAATCCACTAAAAAAAAAAGGGGGTATATATAATATATATGTCCTTTTCTTTTAACGTCAGGGTGCAATCAGCCAAGAAAAAAAAATTAAGAGGAAAAAAGTCCTTTTGTTCAAGTTCAGGGGAAATTTGGGCATTTACCTATATAAATACGTAAACAATTAATATAGTACCTTGATTTGTTAAGGCCAAACAGAAAGCCCGGATTGGTAATGGTGGTTTGAAGAGTCCTAAGCTTGGAGAAAATCTCTTTGCCTTTAACGTAAGAGCTTCCAAAACATGTCCTGGCAATGACATCCGCTGAGAAGCTTCTCAAATCCTCATCCACGTTAATTTCCGCTTGCAAGCCACCTTTTGCTTCAATCACGGCTTCCCATTTTTTCAGCAATGGCACTGTTGATTCTACCATGAGCCCCACCATGCCCTGCCACATTAATTTATATATATACCAAATTTCATCTGTAATTAGCTTTTGGACTATATATATTACTATTACTAATTTAAAGCCATGCATCATGCATGTGTATAAACATGAATTCGTGTGTTAGTAATTACTACTAGCTAGTATTATTTAATTTACCTTAACCTTGTCCATGAAGAACTCTGGCGCAATGATTTTCCTTTGATGAGCCCATAAATGACCGTTGGCTCTAATAATGCCATTGCCGAGCATGGGTTGAAGTGTCTTGGATATATAACTAGCCTTCCCCAAATGCAAAGTATTCAATTGGTTCATTTCCTTCACTAGCTCCACGTCATTCACATACAAATGATGCCTAAGCCCCGTCGAATATGTGTATATTTGACCTGCATTAATATTCATGATTTCAAATCTTTATTCATAGAGAGATTTGAAGATTATCCGAGCTGATTAAACCTTGCAAAGATTGATCGACATTCTACTATATACTATATAGTATTATTTGTCATTGTACCCCACCAAATTTACTATACTACTTTTGTAATTATTTTCTTTATAAAAAAAAATATAAAGCAAAATAATTTTTAATTAAAAATAACACTAATAAACTTTGAATTACAAATTTTTCAACACATATTTTTTTTAAAATTAAATTTTACATATTTTTTTAATAAATAATTGGTCCAAGTTTGATGATGGTTGACCAAGAGTTGCATGTAATTAGGGATAGAGGGAATAATGATGATAAGGGTAAAAATGTAAAATTATTAATTTTCAACATTCAAGATTTTGCATTTATCTACAATTGCATTTATATCTAGTGTTCAGTTTACAACAACTTATCAAATACTCCCTCTATTCCTTTTTAATTGTCCATTTTAACCGATTTATTTCTTTAAGAAAAGTAGTTAAATTTAGTTACTTTCCTAAATTCTATTACAATTTCACTTAATCTTCCTATAATACCCTTAAGTCATTGCTTCTTTCTAATTAAATGCATGTTTGACCTTTTAATTAAATGCATGTTTCAAGAAGGATATTTCTGGAAAACAAGGGAAAGGGACAATTAAAAAGGAACAAGGGAAAGGGACAATTAAAAAGGAACAGAGGGAGTAGTTTTTATTACACTAATTCAGTGTTTATAAATTTCAGTACTTAAATCTTTTAGCACTTAATTTCCAATTTTATCAAACAGAAGCTAATTATTAGTAAACCTAAATTCAACGGGTTTATACACGTGTAAATCTATGTCCAAATTAAGAAAAAAATACTTACAGCGAAAACACAGACTAATCCACTTGTTATAATTATATTAGGTGGGATGAGTTTTATTTTATTTTATTATTTTTTTTTAAGATAGCTCACTTGTTAGTTATTTATATAATTTTCCTAATCCAATTATATGTGGACCCTTTAGAAGCATCTTGATCTTAATAATAGGAGTATATATTAGTATATAGAGAATTATTCTTTTGGGTCCTACTTAATTAATTAGGACATGATATATAAACTTGATAAATATGTAAAACTTTCATTTAAGTATAATACTAAGGGTTTATTTGATTTTATAGTATGTTATTCATTTGATTTATATTAATTATTTTTCTGGACAGGTTGGTCCATTTTCGTGGTAAAATTTTTCTAACAATGGTTATATTCACAAGATTCGAATTTATACCTTATTTAAGGAAAACAAGGGCCAAATTACAAGACTCGAACTCGAAACCTTACTTAAGAACAAGTACCAAACCATTTAAAGCAACAACTTGTTGATTGACCTATATTAATTATGATTACTAGTAAAATAATGTATTGCGGTTTAGATGTTATTATCATTTATCATCATCACATTACTAAGCAATACCAGCACGTGACAGTGTAATAAATTAAAAGCTATAAATAGAGTTTTTAACGAGGGAGGCTAATTGTTTTCGTGTTGGGATCTTTGATGTGGGATATGCTGCTATGTATATGCCAAAAATTATAAACTTGATAATCATATATGAGTTATCATTTGATATATCGTTATTGTGGGTTAAAAGGTTGTCAAGTATGTCATTTCAGAATTAATTAATTTTATAATATTTCAATCTAGTCCTTAAAGGGACACATGTCACATTTCTAAACTCCCACGTGTAGTCTGCTAAATTCCACTGACAGTGTATTGAATAATTTTTCATCATAATAAAAACTGATTGAAATAAAAACGGATTAACTTTTATCTATATCATACAAAAAAAAATCTATCCTTTTAGGAAAAAAAAATGAAACTGCCATTAACTTGCTATTTAAACATAACTGATCTTTTAATATTATTTTATTTCCATACTCGTGAATGTCATGATTCTAGTATTATCTATATCATCATTAATTTATAAATGAAAAATTATAAGGTGATTTATTGTATAATTTTGAGTCCTTATCGTTCAGACTTCACAACCATATTGATATAGTAATAAATGAAAATATACCATTTTTAAATCCAAAAAAAGTCTACATGAACAGTAGCACATTAATTAGTAATACATTATATTATACTCTATATATTATTATGACATGAAAATCAGAAACTAAACTATACTCTCTCTATATATATTATTATTATTATTATTATTATTATTATTATGACATACCATTAAGTAGCTATTTAAACATAACTAAGTAACTAACCTTTTAATATTATTTTATTTGCATACTCACATAGTAAATGCCATGAGTCTAGTATCTATATCATCATTAATTTATAAAAGGAAAATTATAAGACGGTTTATTGTATAATTTTGAGTCCTTGTCATTCAGACTTCATTACCATATTAATATAGTAATAAATGAAAATATACCATTTTTTAATCCAAAAGAAAGTCTACATAAACAGTAGCACATTATATATTTAGTAGTACATTATACTATACTCTATATATTATTATGAAATGAAAAGCAAAAACTAAACTATACTCTATATATATTGCATTTTATGACATGAAAATCAAAAAGAAAAGAGAAATTAATTGCCGCCTTTAGTTGATGTCATGGCTTCCTGGAAATGGGGCCTTGTCTAGTAGTCAAACTCGGGCTAGTCCTTAAAGCGGTAATGCCAGATAATTTGGCCCAAATTCTCATTCCTAAATACCTATCCATTGCCCCACCAAAACCTATAGTTTTCAATCTCCTTTTATTATTATTGTTGTTAATTTTTGTTTACATAATTAATTAGTATATCTAATTCGTTAATGTAATTTGCATTTTTGTTGTTAATTTATCTGGTGAGTGCACTGTGAGGTCTTGAGTTTAAGTCCCACGGAATTTGAGTTTAGTTTATTTGTTTATTCATTCGTCTAGTAGTTTGATAAGTAGGTTATTCAATGTAATTTCTTAGTTTTGATTAAATTCTCATCTAGATATTTGTTCATATAGAGATTTATACTGATTGTAATGAGATTTCACTCGTACTCCTAAAAATTTTTTGTTTATTTAATTTCTCAATAAAGAAGAAGAAATCTATTTTTCCGAAGTAATTAGCCTAAAATATATATACACAATACAATAATAATATGTTAAAAAACTACTTGTTTTCACTTCAAAAATCTATTGTTATGAATAATATATAGTATTACAAAAAGGAAAAGAAGAAAAAACAAGAAGAGAAGACTTATTGTGTTTGATGAGCCAAAACTTGTACATTTGGCACTAAAAAAATGTCATGTGCGAGACGTTTCGTAAGAATGCAAAGTTTTCAAACATTTGCCAAAAAAGCAGCCTTTCGGTTTCAACAGATAGACTTTTTTCCCTTGACTCAGATAGAGATTACCATGAGAGCAGAAATGATGAAAATATATATATATATATATATATATATATATGATCATTTGAAGATGTATATATATATGGCTTACCGTATTCCTTTCTCCAGTGATCAAAATAAGGGAAGAGGGTGGAAGTATAGTCATGGGCAACAATTTCTTGGGTATGAGTCCTCCGAGTGTTCTTAGCCTTGAACTGGATTTGCTGCATCTCAGCCACATTTCCGTACAGAAAAGAAGGTGGCGGCCCCTTGATGCCTTGCATGCCCAGCTTCCTTCTAACCCTTTGAGACTCAACCCACCTTGTCCTCCAGAAACTTATATACCAAACGATTCCTGCAACACTTAGCCAAGAAAGAGTTTTCAAGAGAAGAAGTAGCTCCATTCCAACTGATCTCAAATTCTCTCTGCTGCCTTGGCCCTTTTTTCTCTTTTTTGAAGTGGAGGTGCTACTAATTGCGAAGCTCTAATTTCTTTGTGTATTTTTATAGGAAAATAGGGAGGGGGAGCCAGGTGACATTAATGCAAAAGAGATTAGCTTTATTGGCAAGTAGTAGACATTAACCTACAAATTGATGGGGGCTGGTGGACCAGCGTGTGATGTGAAGTCTACATGATCATCCTAATTTCTTCTAACAACATCCAACGAAAAATGATTGGAGGCCAAACCCCTAAATAATGACGGGCAGAATTATTTAGAGCCTTTGTTTTGAGGAATATTAATTATTGACTATTATTTGTAAAGAATTTATAGTTCAAAAAATTTGTAAGTAAATGTAATTGGATGGATCCGTATTGCTAACATGGCAATGCGATGTCGGACCGAAAATGCCACATGACAATGCCACGTTAGGCTAAGACGCTGATGTGGTATTGCTACATATGTAATATCGTCTAAGATGGACTAAAATAGTTTCAAATTGCAAGTTTAAAAGACAAAATATCCAAAATTAAAGTTTATGGGACAAAATGTCAAAATCGTACATGTTTAGGGTGTAATGCCTCTTTTTTTTTGGTACATAAGGACGGATTAATGACTTACATTAACTTTGAAGATGATAATTACCCTACTCCTAAACTTTATATATATATATATATATTATATATAAATTAAGGTCAACTTGATGGTAGCCAATATAATAAGTGATTAATAAACCATGCTTAATATTAAAATATAGAAATAGAATGAGATTCTTGCAAACAAATCAAAAGTTAATAAATTCATCTTGACTTTTATATTTATGATTGACCTTTTTATTGTTATCTTGAACAAATTCCCCCACATGCGCATAGTACTGCGAGAGTAAATATTTAGGCATCAATCTCTAAGCTCCGTGTGAGAAAATCGAGCTTGAGATCGAAGTGGTACCATTTAGCTTTTGCCATAAACTTATAATCGAAGAAATTGCACTCGTCCTTTGAGGTTGAATATATAAATTGAGTAAGAAATTAAGAAAAGAAGTGGGGTTTGAAGATGAGGACTAATTCCGATGCTTTTGCTTTTTGCCTCGACCGTCTGAGCATTGTCAATCACGTGGCAAACCTGAGTACTCGACGTCACTCAACAATACATTTTGCTCTCATCATCTCATTCTATTTCTATGCCTTTCGTATTTTGTAACTTAGCTCGATCGCAACCAAAGCAGGGAGAGCCTCACAAATTAAGGGGATTCCCTCACTTTTCACTTCGTAAAACTCATAAAGCCTGCTTTAGCGGCCGACTGTTTGAACAAAAATGAATGAATCAGCTAGCCTTGAAATCAATTAGTTAGCCTTACGTGATCATTTCATTGTGAATCAAAGGGATATATATCCCCTCTATTAATCTTGGATATCCACTCGATCTAATATATAAAAATACCAATTCTAGCAATTTCAAATATCTCATGGAAATTTTTGAAATACATGTCTTTCCTTCCCCATTTAATCATCACTAAGCGTTTGGTTAGGATCACCCCTCAGATCACCAGTGATGCAAGATCATTGGTGATCAAAGATTACATGAGTTTATGGTGGTAATCCAGATCACCCTTAGAAGGGTGATAATGTGGTAATCCGGATCACCACACCAAACCAAAAAGTGTAACCAAACGGGGTGATCTGAGATCACCTGCCAAGATCACCACAGATGATCAAACGCCTTAAAGTAATATAAATTCACCATCGAAAGCAATGGCATTGCCGTACGTTTTTCCGCACCCATTTTATCACCCTTGCTGTTTTTGTTATGTGCTTAAGCCATATTCTCCCTTTTATGTCTAATGCTCAAGATGATGGAACTGGAATACGCGCGCCTCCGTACACATATAAATACATCTTACATACAAATATATTAATACATTGCTAGTGGAATTTAACAGACTATACATGCAGGATTTAAAGATTATAACATGTGTTCTTTTTTTTTTTTACCATCTATAACATGTATTATTTAAGGAATAGATTTTAATCTATATTTGTTACTGATTTTATAACTTGTTTTTTGGTTGTGGGTGTTGCTTCGGTGTGCTACGGCCTTCGGGTATGAGGATAAGGGAAGCAGGATTGCAGCAACAAGCGATGAAATATGGAAGATTAATGGCGGGGGCATGCGGCGAAATATACCAAGTAACATGTGTGAGCGGGACAAACCAGGGAACCCCATATCTTACCGGGGAAGTGGGAATGTTCAGGTCAAGATCGTTGACTATTGCCCTCCTGCAGCCTGTAGAGGAACCCTTTGACTTATCACAAGAGGCATTTGCCACCATTGCTGATGATACGAATCTAGTTGTTTGTCCAAATCCACCTTAGAGACCCGCCTAAGATCAACTTGAATCACCAAACTTCTAGATGAGTATGTCGACAATCTTCACTTGATAAATCCTCCTTCGTTCGTCGGTCTTAGACCCCCAAGTCGACCTGCACTTGAACACCTAAGATCACACAATTCACAAACAATTAAGCAATCACAACCTAATTGCTTGCTAGGACTCTACAAGATTGAAGAACCCTAAGTTTGCTCAAACTAGAACAAAGAAGCCAAATAATCGATATGGGTGTATAAACCTCTCAACTTTATTGATAACTTGACTTCTACTTTTACAAGAGATATTGGTGGCCTTATATAGTGATAGGGTCAACCAAAATCCTAAAATAAATCCTAATTTTCGTCCAAATATAAGGGCTAGGGAAAAACTATTCCAAACCCAACTAGAAAAAGGAAATAAAGACATAATTAAACAAGGACTGGACTTAGTCAACCAAGGTCCAATCCAAATAAGGTCCAAACTTAAAAATAAGCTAATCTAAGATAGAATTAAGCCCAAACAAAGTAAACTAAAGCTAATGGGCTCATGCCATGATGTCAATCCGGCCATCTAGAATCAATAGCAAGAAAAGTGATGAACTTGTAATTGATTTGTAATTTCTTGCCCAAATCATCACCAAAGCTCTTCAATTGAACTTCAATGGTCTTCAAGTCTTCAAGATGAGTTCGAACAAGGCCCATGAGTGCATCCTTGAATCTCTTAGCTCTTGCTCTTGTCATCGGACTATTAGGCATCTTCAATGGATCGAATAGCATCTTTTTGGTGCTTGGAACATGCTCAACGATATCTCCATGATCTTCATACATCTCCATGCTTCCTTGCAGCCCTTGCACGTCCTTTCCATGCTCTCCATGCTTGTCTTCAAGTCCATAATAAGTCCTTGGCGCATAATTCCTTCCATGATAAGCCTTGGGCGCATCATTCCCTCCCCATTGAAAAAGATTTGTCCTCAAATCTTGCTTGTATTGCACCACATATGGATGGAATTCAATCTCTTTAATGGTTGGAAATCCACTAGGAATTTTCCCACAAAAGTAAGCTACGGGCTTCTCTCCTTGCATCAAAACAACTCCAATTTCTACAAAAGTAAGCTACACAAACAATTCATGTATACACCATAATGTGGATGACAAGTGATAAGCAAAAACACAAACATAACCTTAATTGAATTCACCAGTGTCATAACAAACCGAGCAAGTATTCTTTCATGTATATACATACATAACAAACTATTATGCTAACAAGGACTTTGTCTAAAATGCCCATCCGTTCAACATGGCCAATGAAAGTTTTGGGCTATAATCCTTTAGTTAACGGATCCGTTATAAAGATCAGTACCAATATGCTCAATAGACACCGTATGTTTCTGCAATTCTTCTTCACAGACAAATACTCTCAAATCCATAAGGCTAACACCTTTTGAGTATTTGTCATTCTTTAAGAAGAAGACTATTGCGAAATTGTCACAGAAAATTCTCAGCGGCTTAGCTATGATGTCGACAATTCTAAACCCCAAGATAAAGTTTCGCAACAACAATTCATGAACTATAGCTTCAAAGCATGCTACAAATTCAACCATCATGGTGGAAGAAGCGATAACTTACTGCTTTCCACTCTTCCATAATATTGCTCCTCCAGCTAACAGGAGCAAGTAACCAAACGTGAATTTCCTTAAGTCCATACATCCGAAATAGTCTAAATCCAAGTAAATTATCATTTCAAGGTGATCTCACCTCTTATATGTGAGTACATAATCCTAGGTGCCTTGTCAGTACCTAAGAACTTTTATTGCAGCTTTCAAGTGGTTCCTTTCGGGATTACTTTGATATCGACCAAACACTCATGTAGTAATATACTTACATTTGGTCAAGTACAAGTTCGAATATACATAATACTCCCAACCACTAATGCATAAGGAATAGTTCATATAGCCTTTCGTTCCAAGTCATTTTTGAAACTATTCTAACAGAATATTTTTCCATTCCGAATCTCTCTAACACTTTATCAATGTAGCTCTTCTAAGACAATCCTAACAATCATTGTGATCTATCACGGAATATTTCTATCCGAGTCACAGAGGATGCCTCATCCATATCTTTCATTCCAAAATGTTAGAGAGATGCATCTTTTCATCATGTAACAAACCAAGCACAATTCGCAGCAAGTAAAGTGTTGTTAACATATAGCATAATGAACTAGCTCCCACTGACCTTCATGTAGATACATTGAACAATAATGTTTTCTACAAAACCATATGACTTGATGGTATCAATAAACTTAATATACCATTATCAGGAAGCTTGTTTCAATATATATATATTGACTTCTTTAACTTACACATCAACTTTTCTTTTCTTGTGGCCAAACAACCTTATTGTTGTTCCATACTTGAACTTTAAAGTCACCATTTAGGAGGGCGGTCTTTACAATAATTTGATGAAGCTAAAGAACTTAATGAGCTACCAAAGCCATAACAATTCTTAAAGAGTCCTTCTTCAAAATCGGATAAAAGGTCTCTTTATTCAATGGCATACTATTACAGTGCAATCTTTGCTACAAGTCTAGCCTTATACCTTACTATGTTACCTTTTGAGTCTCGTTTGGTCTTGAAGACCTATTTACAACCAACTCGTTTTCAGCCTTTAAGCAACTTGACTGGTTCCTAGACTTTGTTGTGAGGCAAAGATTTCAACTCTTCTTTCATGACATCTAATCACCTTTCAGAATTGTTTTATTCCATGGCTTGTCTGAATGAGACTGGATCATTATCAATGCTCAAGTCATGTCACATTCATGCTTAAACGAGTAAACCACATAAACTGACGAAATAATTGGTCTTTTATGCCTTATAGACCTCTTTAATGTCATCTATTGTGGTTTACAACTGTTTGCTCATTATTGACTTGTGCATCATTTAATGGTTCATCCTTTACATGTTCCTCATATTTATATGGAACAAAAAATATCACCTTTATGTTCATTTGTGGGTTTGGCACTTGTTGTTTCCAATACATTGTGTAAATATATATAATACAACAAGAGGGCACAACCTTATGAGAAACACTGGATGTAGGGTTTGAACCCTAAGGACTTTAGTATCCACTTTTCGTGATTCTCCACTCCCACTGAACTAGCTATTATTAATGAACCTAATAATTCCAGACTCAACTTTTCCTCGTACTATGGCTAGGGCAATTGATCTGTAATGCTTTGACTAATCCAAATAGCTAATGAAATAACCATTAACGATTATTGCATCAAGCTTCTTTTAATGTGGATGTAATAATATCCTTAATTCTGCCAGACAGTCCTAAACATGCAGGTGCCTTAAACTAGGTTTCCTTCCGTCTACAATTCATAAGGAGTCTTAAGAATTGTCTTACTAGGAACCCTATTAAACAGATATGCACAACATTGCATGCATCCACAATGTCAAAGGCACAAAACTATAACTTAATATACTCTTAACCATGTCCATATGAGTTATAAATCCCCCTTTCAATCACACTGATTAATTATGGTGTACTGGGCATAGTATATCGTTCACATATGCCCCGACTTTCAAGAAACTTTTCAAATGGACCTAGACATTTTCCATTCTCATCATATTTACCATAATATTCACTACTTCGATCTGATCTCACAAACTTTACCTTTCTATCCAACTGCCTTTCCATCTCATCAATGAATACCTTTAGGACATCCACTGATTGAGACTTTTATGCAGAAGATATATATAACTATACTGTGTGTAATCATCTATAAAGGTAATGAAGTACTTTTCACCATTCCATGATGGAGCATCAAAAGGACCACATATGTCGATGTGTATCAACTCAAAATAGTTGACCATTTCTTATGGCTGGATTCTTTGATATGTGATTGGATTGCTTTCCTTAATGCAATCAGCACATACATCCTAGTCAACAAAATACCAATTGAGATAAGATATCACCTTTCACTAACCTCATAATCCTTTCTTTGGATATGTCACATAATCTTTTATGTCATAAGAAAATAGAGTTTCCATTATGTACACTACAGTACAAGAATCTAATCCCAAGGCGTTGTTAGTACTTTAATAAGGTTCAATTCGATATATACTCAAACATAATATGTACTTTCTTCCCCCAATTGAACCTTTTCTTTTTGGACAAACTTTCTTAAGG
Source organism: Corchorus capsularis (assembly GCA_001974805.1). NCBI lineage: Eukaryota > Viridiplantae > Streptophyta > Magnoliopsida > Malvales > Malvaceae > Corchorus > Corchorus capsularis. The sequence goes on along the minus strand of AWWV01009509.1, from coordinate 6,967 downwards.
TGATCACTTCTTTTTGCAGAAGAAGTACCTCAACTCCTTATGGATTTAGCCATCAATAACCTTTAATGAGGCTTTATCCCTTTTCTTGTCCTACTAACTTGCCTTAGTCTTGCCGCAACTAGTACTTCATAAATTGTAAAATGGATAGAGTTTTCTTTTATATTCATTAACCTCCTTTCCTCTGTAACCATCATGGCCTTAATTTCTTTAAAGTTCCATTTTCCTTAAGTGAATTGTAATTCACAAAGAACTGACCAAACTACGGAGAAAGTGAATTAATAATGAACTAAACCAGGAAATACTCACTTGCATCCATTCCAAACAATTTTAACTTTGCTGCTAAATTAGCATTGATGTCACATGATCTTTAATGAACTATGGCCAATCAACTTCCTTGGTCATTAGCTCACTAATCAAATTCCCAACAATGGACTTTACCATTATATCCAATTGGGGATGACTTTAGTTTTCTGCATAAATTCCCATGCATTAACCATTTTGGGCATTGATGACTTAACAGTTTATGCCATCATTATTTACATCAAGTTCAATGTTAGCCTATTGGATCTTTCCCAAGCCTCACGATGACACTTGTCAACAATGTGTCCACCTTAATGGCTACTAGATTTTATCCATTATGACTAGGTCCAAATCCATAATACCCAGACGGAACTGGATCTGTACGGACCGATCCTAAAAATTCAGTCAATTGAACTTGGCAACCCTATTACAATATAGAACATATTGTTCTATGCAAACAAAACTCACCTCTTTTATGTTTTGAGTAACTTTAATGGATTCAAATCAAATACTAACTTTAAATATGCATTTAAGTTCACCTTTGGGTGATACCTCAAACACATAATTTTTATGATGCCAACTCAAATATATAATCTTTAATAGACAATTAATTATGTTCAAATAAATATGCATGTCACCTTTGGATGTACAAACATGTTCACCAAGGATGTTAATTTGCCTCTTTAATTTATCATTAATCATAAGCAATGGTCCACCTTTGGGTGACTGATCGTGTCATCAACAATCATAAGATAATCCCCACAAAACCTAACTAAAGTAGATAGGGCAAGTAGGGGTCGAATCCCACAGAGAAGGGTAATAATCTTATCCAAAGAATAAATCTTTTCTAAAAATTACTTTTAAAACAGAAAACAGGGGATTAAAATTATCAATTAAAGGAAAGCAATTAAACTAAAAACAAAGCAAAGTATATTAAATCTAAATCTATGGCAATTTATAAAGAAAACAATAATTAAAAGGCATACTTCTTCTCCAATGGTATGAATCAATCAAATTAACTATGGATCCTTGATTTTAAAAGATGAATTCCATATTTTATTCTAGATGACAACTGGTCTGGAAAACCAACATGCATAATGGATAAAGCTCTTGATCCAGTGTGAATTATCCCTTTTATTCTTTAGACAATCACCTCTTGATCCAGTGTGATAATTACCCAAGAACAAAGCATTAAGAACAATTATATTTTTTCACGCATACTTACTAAAGTAAAACCAAACAATGAGCAAATTACTTTGGCCACTGATCCCTAATTCCCTTGGAAGGAAGATCCTTCGCCTCCAATTGCTACCTAATAATCAAGCCCGAACGATCCTTCAATGGCTTGATTTAGCTATAGATCTATCAAATCATATCATTAGTTGTAATCTAAATCCACAATCATCAAGATCATAAGATTAAAACAGAGATTTAAGAACTATCTATCAAGAACAAACATCAAATTATAAGCACAAAAATCTCACCATAATCAATTGATTAAATTCACCAAAGGATAAGAAGTATTAAGGATTTAGTTACTCATGGATTTGGGAAGATCCATGAGAGGCATAAGAAAACTTACAAGACCTTGGGACGGAATCTCCTTAGCCTTCAACAAGGAGGGTTATCGCACCTCTCTATGCAAAGAGAGGTGTCGACACCCTCAACCTAAAACTAGAAGAAAAACTAGAACTAGAAGAAAAATGGATGAAGAGAAAATTTATCTAGATGTTATATCATCTAAGGCTATATAAGGTGGCTATTTATAGTGGAAAAATAACCTAAAGACTCCTATTAGACTTAGGATATAGGTCTTGGACGTTCTAGGGCTGACTTGATCTCCAAGTTGGATTAGATGTCATCCTAAAATAGAATCCAAGTCAAAATAGGATTCTGGAATTTTCTGGATTTCTGCAGAAACTTCACCGGCATATTTGGGCTTGAAAGTGGCAGAATTGGGCTTTGTACTTCAAAGGAAAGTTGTAGATCTCGGAATTGTCTTTCCAACGGCTACTCATGGGCTTAAAACGGATATCTAAGCAGAAAGTTATGGCCTTTCTACCGAGACTGCGCTGAAACCGGGATTAAATCGCAAATATGCGGGAAATTACGGGATTTGGATATTCTCTTGGATATTAAGCCCACAAATTGGGATTTTAACTCCAATTGTAGGTTTATATGGGCTGAGTATAATTCCATATAAAATATCCAAAATTCCTTAACTTCCGGGCTTCTTTCGGGCTTGTCTTCATTCCTTTGCAATTAAGCTCCATATCTTCAATTCTTGCTTCTTGAAATAATTCTTCAATGATCTTCAATTCTTGAAATTATCTTCAATAAATCTTCAAACACGAACTTCGAATCTCCAAATCTTCACTCCAAATTGCTAAGTCCATATTTGTGAAAAAAGTCATCAATTTAGCTCCAAAAATAGTGAAAAACAACAATTTTTCACTTTTGTTCTCTTCAAGACCTAAAAACACAAATACTTACAAAATATGGTTAAATTCCACATAAAAATAGCAAAAAGCATAGGAAAATGATCATAAAAATAGGGTCTATTTTGGCTCGATCAGTGACCTCCTAGCAATATAATTAATGAATCTCAATTGTTCACTCCTTTTAATGGCATCAATATATGAACAATTGAGAATTTACAACTAATGTCTAAATAACCTATCAAGTCAAGCCACTTTGGTGACTAACAGGTTTACAATACAATAGACATTTGTGTTGTAAACATTAATTGGCGAAATAATTTCCTTATAAGTCAAACTATACCAAACCAACTTGTAATGGTTATGAACCAACCAAAACAAATGCCTTTAATATTTGACTTCACTCGCCTCATGTCCTTTAAATATTGTTGTACTATATCAACATCAATGACATGATCAATTGAATGTCTAAATTCTTTTCAACAAGGGCGTAGCTACCTTAGAGAAAGTGGGGTCAATTGACCCCACTCAAATCTAAAACCTCATTTTCTTATATATGAAAAAAATTATAAAATGACTCATTTAAAAGAGATTTAAGACTTTTGACGCCACTTAGAAATGAAATTAAGGTTATTGACCCCTATAATTTTTTCTTTTATGATATTGATCCCTCTAAAAATTGTAAATTTGAACATAAGTTCACTAAAAAAATACATTTTGATGCTAATATAGAATCATATAATAACAAAATAAGTCAATTTATATTGAATAGTAAATATTAATTACTTTTAGTATTTAAGTTTTGTTTCAAACTTAGCAAAAATGAAAATGGAGAAGTAACTTCTCTGGTTCTTTGTGGTACATTTTATCTTCACTTGAGAAAAATTTGACCCCAGTGACAAAGAATGCTGGCTACGCCACTGCTTTTCAAACTAGGCCACTTTGGTGACTAACTAGTTTTTCCTTCCATTAGACACTTAATCATGTATCCTTAATATCCCAAAATATTATACTTCGATATGAGAAAATAATTAGACATATTTGATATCCCAAATATAATCTTTAATGGGAAAACAGAGAACCAATAACGATTCTGCATGTTATTTCCCTTTGCATAAATAATATGAATTCCATAATCACAAGGGAATTGCAATCGCAAAAGAAAATTATAGTCGCACATATTATAGCCTTTATAATAAATCAATTCACGACTATCACGTCTCTTTAAAAAAAATAATAAACTTCATAGAGCAAGGCAATATCGCCCAAGACGATAACCCACTATGAAAGAACCAATCAACTTTAAGCTTGGTGGAACTATTACAAATAAATAAAGGGGGTTGCTAAATACCACCCTACTTTTGCTAAATACCGCCCCACTTTTTACACTTTTGCCTTACCTTTTGCACTTTTTACACTTTTACACTGAGGTTCCCCACTAGGACGGCACAGCCACGGCGGAGCCTCCCCACTGGGGCGACTTCGCCATGGTTAAGCCTCCCAAGTGGGGCGACTTCGCCACGGTAAGCCGCCCTCTTGGGACGGCACGGGTCATCAGTCTTAAATTTCGTCAAAAATTGCATTTTTCTGAAATCGTCATCAAAATACGGCACATTATCGTGCATTTTTCTTAAATCGTCATCAAAATACAACACGTTAACGCTATTCTACGTTCGTGATAGTTTCAAGATTAGAAAATGAAACAAAGGGCAAAAGCGTAAAAAATGGGGCGGTGTTTAGCAATCCAGATTCTTAAATCCATATGGACCTCTTTAAGGCCTTGTCTAACTAGGATTTTAAGTCCATCAATTAAAACCCTTTAATGACAAGGAAAACCCAAAGTTATATGGGTCAAACCAATTAAATAAAACCAACAACGTCGACTCAATCTATGCGATCTGGGTTTTTCTTTGGTACTTTGTCAGGTAAATGAAAGAGTGGAAGATAAGGAAAATTGATTATTTGACTTTCACTGGTAGTTTTGCACTTCGGTGTATATATCCAAAATTTCTCTTTTTTCTAAATTTCTCTTTTGATGGGTCAAAAACCCCGTAAGATTTATATTGCATGATGAGATCCTTATGTTTCAGTTCAAATTAAGAAGATTGTTATAGCCAAGATCAATGAAAATGAAATACGAGAAATAAAAAATAAAAAGCAAAAGTTATAATTTTTAGTTCTTGATTTACCATGAAGACAGTTGTAACGTACGCTTCATGATTTATTGATTCAGTGCATATAAATGTTTTAGACCATTGATTTGATGAAAGAATAGGTGTCAAAATCTCTATATAGACTGGCCTCTCCAGTCCTCTAAATGGACTGGAGAGGAGCCAGATCCATCTGATGTAACAAATTTTACAAATCAAATATTGAATTTAAGATCGAGTTCACTCGAGGCAGTCGTTGTGGTTCAAATTTTATATTAATTAATAAAATATCTACAAGTAAGTCTATGAGCGATAATTGATTGTAATTTCTGAATAAAATAATAAAGTATCACGTTTTTTTCCTCCATTTCAATTTTGGACTTTGGTATTGAATCCACTAATTTTGCAAGTGGCGCATATATAAATTGGAATTTATTATTATAGTAGTTTTTTAGTACGAGTGATTATATGATACATCGGTGGTGTAAATATTGGACTCCACAAGTGGGTTGTGGAGTTGTCATATGTCCATTTTTTCAATTAATTAAGTTTTAAATATTTCAATCTAGTCCCTAGAAGACACATGTCACCCTTTAGGACCCGCTTGTATAGTCTGCTAAACTCCAGCGACGGTGTATTATATAATTTGCCTTTTAGTATTACTAGTCTTCGCTTCCACGTGCGTTGCACGTGATACTTTAAATTATATGAAGATTAAAATCTTAAGCATACTACTAATTTTGTCCTAAAAAATTATATTATTAGAGATGACAAAATTTCATCCGAGTGTGGATATTCGACTCGACTGCCTGAAACCGAACCAGATCCAACTCGATTCGACCAAAAAATCCGCTCAATTCGAAACCGAAATTATTTGACCCCAAATCATTAATGACCCGAACTCGATCAACCCGAAATTACCTAAATCGAGATTAATTATATTTAAATGATCAGAATCCGAAAAGACCTAAACCTGAAAATTAGAGGCTAAACCAGAGGCTCAAACCCAAAATTATTGGAACCATATGACCCAAAACCGAAAAACACCCAAACCAAAAATGACCTAAATCCAAATGACCCGACATTTGAGCGATCCAAACTCAACCCAATCTAAAACCAAAAATTAACCGAACCCATATAACCCAAAATTTCCTTAACCCGAAACTGAACCCAAATCCAACCCGACCAGCCCATTTATATATACATTGGGTTTTACCATCAAATTAACAAAAGAAATTATTCCATACAAATAAAAATATTACAATGTATAAAACAACAAATTTAAACCCACAACAAAGTTGTATTTATCAAGAAAAAAATAATTATAAGTCAAATAAAATAATTACACGTTAGGAAAATAACAAATTTTAATCATAATACATTGAACTATTAGATAGAAAATGTCAATCACAATTACTTTTTAAATTAAAATGGTAAAAATAAAAAAAATTATATAAAATATTGAATTTAATTAAATGAAAATAGAGTTTTTAGTAGAATAAAATTGTATATTAGAAAAAATTTTAATATATCCAAATTTTTTTGGTAAAAATAAAGTAATTATAAAGATATTAGATTTAATTAAATGAAAATAGAGTTTTTAGTAGAATAAAATTGTATATTAGAAAAAATTTTAGTATATCCAAATTTTTTGGTAAAAATAAAGTAATTATAAAGATATTAGATTTAATTTAATTGAATAAAAATAGAGTTTCTAGTAGAATAAAACTATAATAGTTAAGCAAGGGCATTTAAGACAATATATTTGAAAAATAGGGGTACAATAGGTAATTCAAAAGTTTCTCAAAACTCGTACTTTTATAATATACTAGTATTTACTTCCACGTGCGTTGCACGTGATACTCGTATTTAAATTAAATGAAAATTAAAATAATGATTGAAATTAATTATATATGTAGAGTTGTCAAATCTAAGCCGAACCCGATAACTCGTCCAATCCGACATAATCCGATTTGATAAAAAAAGTAAACGACCCAGACCCAACCTATTCAGACACGACAAACTGTATATGCAGTTTGCTAAATTTCACCAGCGGTGGATTGTAAAATAAAATCGAAT